>JAJAVP010000443.1:22117-45376 GCA_020740425.3 Heterorhabditis indica
CAGAAGCAACAAGGCAAACACTTTAAATTAGTGAAAAGGCGGGATTCGTTTGAGTTTTGAATAACAGTGCCGAAAAAAATGACTCAAAATTTGTATATAGCTTATATGTCAAAACAATAGAAACATATTTAAAATGTTGATTTTATTTTTTAGAATATTTTATGTGTATTCAGACCGATATGCACGAGTTAAGGTAGTTAAAGAGATTCTTCACACTTTTTCATGGCAGTTAAAGAATCATTAGAATCTATGCTGCTCTACTTTGCAACAAAAACACTTTAGCCTAGTCTAAATATATGTTTTAGTTATTGAAATTTCAGCAAAAATATGGTTAGTTTTTTCCTTAGTCAAAAATATTGAGCGCCACTAATCGAAAATCAGACTACTATAAATGTTTATTTAAGGGACATTTGTCATGAAAATATTTTCCACATCCTAAAATATATCACTGGCGAGTTTTTGACAACTAGATTGAAATCTATAATAAATACCATTTATATCCCTTATTGGATCTCTTTTGCAAATGTTGCCTTTGAAAAGCTTATAGTACACGTATTAAAAATTTAGTACTACTTATAAACAACACACAGAAGTTGCGTTAGTGAACTAACCATCAAGTGGTTTGATTATTCCAACATCTTCTAAGTCTCTTTCAACCGTCTCCGCGTTTCTTTCCTCCTCTACTTTTCCACCCCGAGCGGTCATCACCTACTCATAGAACTGTCTGCAACGACTGGTTTGCTGAACTTTGTACGAACGTAAAATAGGCAGCTAAAATTATAAGTATATTCCTTAAAAGGCATATTTTGAGATAGCAGGTAAAAAGTAATTTGAAAGAAATCCAAATGCATTAAAACAAGTATCCATTAATAATCAAACACTTTAAATTAAATCAAATGACTAGAAAATATCAACTTTTACTGAAATTTCAATGCAATAAATAATAAATAAAAGTAAATAAGATCTACCATACTAAGAAGGAAGTGGGTCAAATTTAGAGACAATAATAGGCGTTAGTTGTAGCTAACAAACGTAGTATAAATCTATTATACGCCTACATAACAATAAGACGGATTATTTAGATGTTGACCAATACAAATAAATTACGTCTGAGAAAACTGGGTAGTATAAACAATCGCATCGATCGATCGATTATCAGTCGGCGAGAATCAAGGAACAGAGAGGGCTGCTTGTCACTTGGAATCATACTCATATTGCTGTTTATACCCTAGTCAGCTGGCAGAATGACGTGTCCCGTTTCGGGGTTGTACAACTATTCAGAAACGACAACATTATTTCCAACTAAAAACTAGGCGAACTTGCTTCCAAAGTAAACCTAGGCATTACCCGCTTGAATATATAGAAATTCACATTGTGGAAACATTGCTTCTTGGAATTAAGGTTAGCGAGAATTGGCAAGAGTTATGCTTAGTACTTAAAATATCTTTCCTTACCTACTTTGACATAAGCAAGAAACGGGTTTTGCAATTAGATCAACGGAAATTGGGAGTTGTTGTTATATAGACGAAATTTAGTTCCGGAAAAAATCCTTTTCATATGTAACACTCATCCTGCAGATTCAATCGATGCAGTGGTTTTTATGGCATGCTGTAAACGGTCAGTGAAAGGTCAATTGATATGTAATGACTGGCGAGAGAACGAACAAATTGGCAAAACAAACAACAAAGATTCAAGTACAACTCATTTTCAGAGGTTACTGAAGAAGAGAACTGACTTCTTCCATACAAGTAGAAAGATTTGCTGCCATAAGCCCTATACAAAAGACATAGTACCATAAAATCTTCCTATATTGTATTGTGTACTCACAAACTTCACGCGCTTTTTAACTTTAAAGAAAATGAACTAACGAACATAAGTAACCTCAACAAGTTACAGCTTTAGGAATATTAATGCCATATTTAAGCCCATATTAAAATATGTAGAGTATTTTCATCGAAAAATGGGAACTATTGGCTATGAGAGAATAGTGTACGAATAGCATTTGAGAAATAGTGGAGAATTTGAAATCAATGTATAATTTTATTAGCGCTCGCAATGCTCCAAGAAGAGGGTGGTTCGCTCTCTCACCCGTGAAAACAGATGTGATGATAAAGAGTGGCGCGCTGACTATGCAACTGCTCCGATAACATGCACCATAGACCTACCGGAAAATAGATCATAAATGTCACACTTAAAAACCATCAGTTGCCCTTCACATCCTATTTTATTCCTTTGGGGTTTAAGATAGATATCATTTTTAAATAATCACTTATATTATTGATCTAAGTGTGAAGAGATCTTTTCCAAATGTACGGTCAGTATAACGTCGAAATAACGGATGAGAAAGAACACAAAATATCTTATCTTTTTAAGGTATTATTAGTTGATTGTAGGTTCAATACTACCCAAGTCTACTGAAAACAATATACTTAAAACAGAACAAAATACCAAAAATATATAATAATTCTCATGGAATATTGTTCAAATACATATTTTCTGTTGAAAAACACCTAAATTATTTCATTCTCTTTAGTTAAATGAACTAAAATTTAATGATATTCTAATTGTAGTATATTAATATAATGTGAACAGATGATGAGGGGAAAATGAGTCCATATGAAAGCCATATATTAAGACTACAATACGGATTTATAGTTCGCTATAAACTTAACAAAAGGCAGCAATTTTCGTAGACGACTGCCAGCTGCTCATCACGGGGTCTGTCTGGGTCACACCGGGTCACCCAAAAATATGAAGCATATAGAAAAAGGCAAGCTTAGAGAAAAAATGGTTAATCTAATTCTAGGGTTAACGAAATATAACAGTAAATCCTTTGCATAATATCGAGACATAATAGGTATTTAAAATATAAAGAAATATACGTAAATCGTACACGTCGTTATTGTTCCATTACATCCCCTAAAAATTGTCGGAAATTTCGATCCAAACAGGATTCAGCGATCATGTGATTATAACCATTCATATGTCTGGAGCCTTCGATTTGCACTTTGCTTCCACTATCAATTCATTCGTTATGTGTAGTTTTTTTCTTCCATTTATTACAATGTTAGGACGGCAGTGATCACCAAAAAGTAATTCACCGATTTTATCCGTAATTTGACACTGCTTTTATATTACGAGAGAAATAATTAAATGGGGATCGGAAGCATATGACGTATGTTATATGGATAGTAAAACTGAAGCAAAAGATTCCCAATCGAATTTATAGTCTATGAATGGGAATACAAACATATCTTAAGATCATATTGTTATACTAGTCAAGTAACAAGTGTTATGCATAGAAAGCATAGGCTTAGAAAATTACAAAATCAATTATGACGAATATAGGATTGTAGAAGAAAAATGCATAAATATTTCAAGCATTAAACCATAGAAATAGTGGTGATGACGTGTAATCAGATATTTTAGACGAATATTGTATAAGTAGAAAAAATTGTCTCCTTGCTATAGCGATTCTAAAGAAACAAGTGAGATAGTCGTGTACTAAGAGGGATTATCGCACGATTAGATGATAGCGAGACCTGCAGACAAACATAGTCTGCGTAGGCATTAACCGCTTTTTGAGCTATACAACCTTCGCATTCCATGTAGAAATCTGGAGTTACTAGACTCATAAAAGTCACACTTTTCTCATTAGTCGCCTTCACTACGTATATTTTCAGTTTATTCCATATTTTTCACGCACAATTTTCCTACTTTATTACTGGAAGTCTCAAACTTGATATCCAATATAGTAAAAATTTTATTTAAGCAAAGCTATATTTGAATTTCCATGAAGTCATTGTAGCTGTTTTTCATACTACGATTGAAGAAATCGTTTAATCACTATCTGATAGAATAGGTGTGATTAATTGGTGCCAAATCACTTTGATCCCCAAATACTCCATTTACCTTGTTTTTCTCAAGCTGGCATTTATTTTCCAACCTTTTCTCAATTGTTCCGTCCAGTTAAAGGTCATTGGCAGATTATACGACTCGCTATTTAAATTTAGAGGTTTTCTTTCCAGTATCCTGACTATGACCTACAAATGTAAGCAGAGCAGACAGAACTTGGAAGGACAAACGCGTCGTCAAGAAATAAGTGGTTCATTCTCTGCTTCTTATGTTGCTTTATAACGTCTTATGAAATGTTAGGCATAAAAATTCATATCATTTAATAATTACTTCTGACATATGTTCTTCTAAGAAAAGTTAATATATTTAATAAACTGTCCATTCACCTATGCGCCAAACTAGTTTATATCTATATTTTTATATAATATTTGTTCCTTATGACAAAGTCCTAAAATATTTATTGATAGTTTACACTTGTAACGTGTTATAGGACATCGAGGATTTCACTAACTTAATTATTGTTTGCGAAATTCACTTTGAAACAAGCACATTATTCACTTTTCTCTCCGATCACTATTACGGATTTGTAGATTTTAAGTTCTAGAGTGTCCCAATTTAGATTTTAAAATTTTGTTTTCAACCCATGTTTTAAATGATATTTTTGTAGATGCAGAAAAGTTAGAACAAGGCTTTGTAGATTTTTATAACTAGTAATTTTAAAGAGTTTTCACTACTAAGAGATTATCTTTAAAATGGGACTAAAAGACTATTAAAGTATATTTATAGTCAGAACAGATGTGGACTAGTTTCTTTTAAGTAGTATTTCCAGATTGTATGTTACTGGTATTACTTATTACAAGTAAATGTTTGTAGATTTAACAGTAATGGGTTTGTGCTGCTCATTTCTAGTAGGCATATTCAGCTTAGTAGCGTCTGGTGCTCTAATCAAACCGATGGAGCAAAAAGGTTAGTTGACAGCAGTGGCTCCACTGTTTAGTCAGACGCGAAAAATTTGGCAGCTCCAGTAATAGAAGCGTAAGTAAAGTGTGGCACACACTCTTTATGGCTTTCAATATCCATTTCATCCGTTCCACTTTTCATTTTCCATGGTCTATCTTCCTTGTTCACTTCACTATTTCCAAGTGATATTTCCAAAACAACAGTTTAAAAGTTTTTAGCGATACCCGATCCTTCAAACTAAGTGAATAATTCTTGTCTAAAAATAGAATTTTCTGTGGCAATTTATTTAGTCACTTTATTTTTGAAACTATGGAGGAAATATATAGCCATCATAGGGAACAGACAGAAACTTAATTGCTAACATATGGAGAAAGTGCCTATGCTGACGAAGCAAATTTTGAGAAATTGATCATCACACATCTTAAAATGAGGTTGCTCGGTTTGATATATAGCTAAGTTTCTGAAGTATCGTTTTAAATATATGCTCATTTTACAATATCTCGTGAGAGTGCATAGGCCCCTGAAATAAGACTCGATCCCTTACGAAGCCCTATTTCCCGTTGCTTCCCATGAAGACAGTAATAAATAGAAGATACTTGGGTAGGTTGCTTAATTTTACTGTTTTACTAAGTTGTTATCAGAAATTATGGTTAAAATTTCACAATTTATACAACCTTCAAATGAATAATTATTGACCTCTTTAGATAATAATTTATACTTGAAAATATTATATTATTTGGGGTAGATAACTAAGTCTCAATGTGTATTCCTTGTATCAACTTGAGTTTCGATTCATCAACGAGAATCGTATCTCATCAACATCTTCTATTTATACGCTTTCATTGAGTCTGCCGAAACTCTTCATGCTTGTGCTTATTGGTAGTAATTACTAATGGCAATAGCATTTTGCATTTTCTTCAAAACACAACAATTTAAGCGTCATATATGGTAAATATAACGCTTTCCAGAGAACTTGACCATTTATTTGGCAATATTCCAAAACAAATATTATGTTTATAATACGTTTCGTTTTATTATGACTGTAGTTAACAACTAATTTTCCGAGCAATTTTTCCAGTTTTTCCTTAAATTTAAGGTAGTTCAACATTTGAAAAAAAAATAATGCATCTAAATGTCATATAAACATTGAAATGTGCATAATTTTTATGCGAATGTTTTGGTCGAAAATATTCTTACCTTCTAGTTATTTCGAAAAAAATTAGGGTAACGAGAGAAAACAAAATGGCAAATAAATATTGAATACATATTGTGTACTGAATTCTAAAATTGTAAAGCAGTTATTCATGTTTTTCACCTAATGGTCCCACTTATTTGACTACCGGTTTATTTAGTTTTATCCTGAAATACAAATAGAGGTGAAATTGGTTCAAAAACAAACGCTGTTAAATATCAGGGCTTGTTGCTACACTTTATTGCAATTTGTGGTTTGGATGTAGTGCTCATCAAATACTGTATTCCAAACGCCCTGACAAGATACTGTCTTTAACTTCAAATGCAGGGAGAAGGGTGTTCATGCGTCTTCGTAATGTCATCCGAATAGCCTCTGCGCACCTTGCTCTCTACCTCTTCGTTATATTTTACGTCTTATTTGGGGCTTATATATTCCACTATATGGAAGGAGAAAAGGAATCACTCCTTCACGATCTTCAACGGTGAGTAATCCACACTCCATTCTGTTTCCACCTCAAAATGTGCTGAAATTTCAAGTAAATTTTTTTTAAGAGAAATGACGATTGATAGTCCTGATGATTAAATGAATAAAGATTAACTATTTAACTAATTTAGTTATATTTAAGAGCTAATATGAATACTGATTTTTTCTAAACATGAAATATAATAATCATCTTCTACCTTTTAGTCTTTCAGGGAACAGGTACAAACACTTCGGACTGAAGTCATATCACGAATAGCAGCCACGGAAAATGTGAGCGCATTATTTCTATTTCCATATATGGAAGTTTTTATATGCTGAATTAAGCTGCGTTGTTAGGATCGTAGTCTGTGCGTATATAATAATTTAGGCTTATTGGACTTAGTTTATTTTGTTATATATTTATAAAATATACTAACATGATATTGTTATATTAATATATTAAATAATTGCAAGGAATTTTGGAGTTAAAATTCGGATGTCCCTATAGCAATTCAGGATATTTTGCAATTGAAAGTAATTCTCCAAACTAAGTTTCAATTGTTATTCCACGTTCTTATCCTCCCCGAGGACAGAACAATAGCCAGTTTAGGTAACCAAAACAGAGGACGATGTCCTAATGCAGTTATACTGCTCTTAGTGACAATCGATATTTATATACATTTTAAATATTTATTTAAAATTAAAACTGTTGCATACGAAGCAGAAATTATTTAAAGGATTTGGATCTTAAATAAACAATGAATATTGTATATCATGAGTGATGTTTAGCTTATAAATGCAATGTAGACATCATGATAGTTAGAAAGTATGGCTTGAGTCGAAAAATATTTCACAGATAGAAGTGTCATATCGTGACTTTACTCGAAAGTTAATTACAGACGATAGATATCGATCGTCATCTGCAATATTTCCTGAAAAATATCTCGTCATTGCATATTTCTCTAGAAAATTACCTAATCTTTAATGATCCATATCAGGTATGCATTGTACTTTAAAAATGTTTAAATATAATTATCCTATAATGGTGTTGCGTTTTAGGGGCACTATTTGGTAGATTGTCTTTAGGTTCTATCGTGACTAGTCCTCTCACATTATCATACTACATCAGAATTTTGGCGAAGGTGCCATTGTATAATTTATTATGTTATAATAAGGCAAAATCTTTAGAAATAACGGTAAATAATACACTATCCTTATATGAATGCATGTAGATGGCTACCAAACGCTGGACGTTTCCTAGCAGTGTTCTCTTTTCCTTCACTATTCTAACAACGATTGGTGAGTGTTGATACTTTATATTAGTTCTTAATTATTTTTTAATGAATGATAAACAGTAGCTGCTAAATACCTAATGCTTATGATTTGATAGTTTTGTTGCATGTTTGATTTTCACTTTGTTACACAGATGTAGATGAAGATATTGAGAATGCTACCAGAAATTTGTTTTTTCGGTAGAGCTAACATGCGATCTTCGACAATTAACGTCATTACCTGGGAGTACTACTATGTTTTGTGCAAGCTTATTACTATGAACATAAGGAAGAACCCTGTCATTAATTACTTGAATTTGCTGGATGTATATATAACACCATGTATACGATAAAAAGGTCACTGAAGATCGCACATATAAAGCAACTTCCCTTCACTGACCTTTAAAACTAAGAATGCTGCGTTCAGGTTAAAATTTCTCCCAACGAATGTATGCTCTTCAATTAGAAAGGCTGAATTATACCATCAGTCTGCATGGTGCTTTTAAGTTTCTTCAAAACAAAGCAAACATTGCTTTTGGTTCATTACTTTTTGATATGTCCAATAATATTTTGAATCGCATCTGTTAAATTCATTTCCAAATGAAGCTTTCAATTTGATGCTTACTAGGGAAGTGTGTGCGCTGAAGTATGTCCAGTATTAGGTAATTCATGTGATTTAACAGTAGAACTTTATAGATCTTAAGCTGTAACAATAATTAGGTAGTTTCAGTTTTACTGCGAAGCTAAACAATTTGAAAGTGAGATTACGCTGGTTTGTCACCTAAAAAGGTATAATGCAAACTACAAAACCTAAGCAAAATTTTTAGTCTAGTGGCTAACGTCATCATGTGGGTGGGAATGATTCATAAACAAATTATCATCTAACAAATAAATGCTAATAATAATATGGATAATTGTCAAGTCTCCTACTAGTACAATAGTTCTGCATGATTTCTTAATTTTACATAGGTCCAAATTTCATATAGCATTGCCTATTCTTCATGAATCATTGTAATTCATTTCCTATATTGTGTTGCAACGTACTTCTTACTTTATAATTTATTAACTACAGTATAATTAGAAGTTCAGGTTACGGTAATGTAGCTCCTTCAACTTACGAATGTCAAATTTTCACTATGGTATATGGAGCATTTGGAATACCATTATTTCTTATCACTATAGCGGATCTTGGACGATTTACTAAAACAGGTATAAATATATAGCAAAACATCTCTCTTAATGTTTTCATTTTCAGGGTATTTTTTTAAAATTTATATGCATGAGTTAATCATTTTTAAAGTATTTTTAAATAGTATTTTATAGGTATTATGAGTATTATCCAAATGGTTTATAAGAAGGAATTGAAAAAACAGGGGGAACAGCGATTTTGGCGAGAACTTGGTGAGGTAAGTGATTATTTCATCAAAAATTATTTATAGGTAAAATGTGTGGTAAAAAAACCTATGATATTTGTGCAAATTCGTTTATCAAAAGTACGATTTTCAGGTTTTTCTCGTTGCAGTTATATTCATTGCTTTCATAGCGATTGGTTCTGCCGTTCTCCCACTATGGGAGCATCAACTTTCCTATTTCGATAGTGTATATTTTTCGTACATGTTAGTATGAATCATATTCATCATTTGTAGATATCGCACTTAGATCCATAACAAATAATTTTTGCAAACTAATTGCTTGGCAGAATGTAAAAATCCCCAAGATTTATGCACTTTTCAAATGGTTTGTGTAGTAGTGTATAATTTCTGTTATTATTATATTATTAGATTTCATAGATATGAATAAAATTTGTTGCCGCTTTAATTTACTTTATTTAGGTATTTTTATTTTTCAGGAGTTTAACGACCATTGGCCTAGGAGATATTGTACCGAGGTTATATTTTGAACACCCTACATTCTAGTTACTTCATTATCTATTTTTATTATTTTTACTCACAGGAGAATGGATTTTTTATTACCAACGCTGATCTATATCACTATTGGTTTGTGGTTAACAACAGCTTTAGTGGAACAACTTGCGGATGTCTTCCGACTAGTTCACTACGCAGGGAGACAAGTCACAAATGTGAAAGGGGTAGGTGAATGGCTTATGAATTGTTCTCTTCAAAGTATATGCATTTCTATTTCCTTAAACCTAGATAAAACTTAGAGTGATTATTTGGATATAATATCATATATAATCGTAGAATAAATCATTTTGCTATTATGATATTACCACTATATGCTTTAGATAACTGTATGGCTTGGAGGACGTCGACTGTCCATGGGTGGCCTTATTAGTACTGTTTGTAGACGAGTCGGGATGTCAGACCACCTAATTAGTTAGTAATTAAATAAGATTTATTCTGCAAAGTGTCATACATATGTTTTACTAAATAATTTCCTTAATTTAATTAATCGTTTTAGACCAAATAAATTGGGATCGCACAATTGACCAAGCATTTGCTGGCATCCAACCTGCCACTGTTCCAATTTTTCCTTGGCATTTCGCTGATTTCGTGGAACATGATCCTCCCCTAATTGATCTGAGCATAGATTTAGATCAGATGGAGGTAGATATTTTACTAGATCTTAATACTATTTCATACGTATGATTAAAACTTACATTTAAATGTTTAATGGTGTTGTAAGAAAAGTACAGCATATTCTTTAAGACAACTCGCGTCCTAATAATTATATAAATGCCACGTATTTTAAATTGACATATTTATGAAAGGTATTGTGTGTCTTACTATAACAGATCGTAAAATGTAAAAATGAAATTAATTGAAAATAGCCAGCTAAAATGGCTACCCATTAATTTAAATTTATCTAAGTATCCCAGGAAACGCTAGAATTTGTTTACAATTAGGATTTTGGCATATTGCCAGGGTTCCTTCTACTGCTCTCAAGCGGCGTCTGTCAAACAAAGACGGGAGAGCCAAATCAGTGCGCCAACTCTTAAATGGAAGAGGTACATGGATGAAGACAATATAAGTGGTGATAAAATAAAAGGATAAACTTATATTAGACAAATTACGTTCCAAGTGACTCTGGATTATGTTTTTCCTATCTAATTTTAAAATTCCTTGGAATATATAAGTGGAAATTAGTTTCAAATATGAGAGTATTATTGTTCATTCTTACTTCTTTATTTTATATTTAAGAATTATATATATATATATATTTCGAAAGTATTCAAGGCTGGGAATCTCTTACCACTGATTCTTCAATAGATTAAGTAATATAACAGCACGCCCTGTACAATTATTTATATACATTTAAGAATAATGAGATATTCAGACTAGAAACGGTATACGTTAGTAAAAATATATTTATAATTTGTAATTAGTCGAGAGTATCTCTCTTACCCTTTGAAATATTGTCAAATGTGTTTGTGAAATAAGTGTAAACAGAACTAATAACATGATTTTTTTCATAATTCATAAGGATTTACACGTAACATATCGTGGCAATTGCGCTTTGTTTACTAAAGCAAATAACTATGGGCGGAAGGAAGGCTTCCAAAACCTATTCTGGAAAAGGCATAAATCTCCGGTGTTGTCCTCCATTTATTCAGTATTTTCTAAACTTAGAATGTGGTGATATTTTTTTGAAACTCTAAGACTCATAAGTGTTAATATCTCATTCCTCAGTGAAATAAGCAACATTATCGGCATTTGTTGAGAATCTAGAAAGAGCTGTAGGTGTTTTATTTAAATTATTAAAATAGTTTTAGATATTCATATTTATAGTTCCTTTAGTTGTAATTGCGTATTGTGAATAAATGATTCATAAAATACCCATATCTATTTTTGTTGTCAATTGAGAGGATTGCCAGATTATATGTGACGGAATTGGAGTCCGCGCATCAACCGAATCAATCAACGCATCAAATGGAAAGATTCCTAGCTCTTGAACGCCCTGCTCTATCTTAGAAGATTTTTCCAATATTTCTTATTTTTTGAAGTTTTACTTACAATTTCATTTTTTACTAGGATTTATTCTGTAATGACCCTTAATACGTTTGTTTTAGAAGCATTGAAATAGCCCGTTCATTTCTTCCAGCGTGCAGTGGTATAATTTTTTTTACCGATTCATGGATTTATATTCGTACTCTTTATTGAATTATTTGAGTACTACCTTTCAGTGATCTTTTTGCAGGTCGATTCCACTTTACAATTGACAACTAATTAATCAAGTGGCCACTGCAAAGATAAACCTTACTCTTATTCTAACCACCACCTATTGGACTTTTCTAGATAAAACTACGTAAGTCAATTAATACTAGGTGATTTTAAATAGCATACTTACAAGGGCATAAGAGTGCATTGTATATTTCCATGTAAAACTCTTCTAATCGTGGATTCTGATGTCCTAATACCAAGACAAGAGTGAATGCTTAGCTAAAAATGACGGAATGCAATGCTATTTAATCGAATCCTAACTATAAAACATGAACTAATGATGGCCTTTTTATATTTAAATTCTTAGAATTTGCACATAATAATGTTTAACAACAGCAAGTCTTAATACTTAAGGAAAGCGAAACTAAGCCTATGGATTTTATGAAATTATTTGTGAAGAATTCCTTTACTGATCTGAATGTAATAGATGACTTAATAAAAAGTACTATGACACAGCAGTGACTACTTTAACGAAATCAATACGTAACTTAAATTAGCTTAAATATGATGTTAATATGGCAACGAGATTATATTTTCACTCATTCCTTATTAAATGTTTCTATTTTATTGGATTACAGAAAATTAATTAGAAAATTAAGATAAGAATGTTATTTTACCATTAACACTAGTTTATTTGACAGGATAGTTTTACTACTATTATAGTTATAACTACATGCTCAAATATTTATGGTATAGGAGGAAATGGCTATTCATCTCTGGCCTATTTTAACTTATAGTTTGATGTGCGTTTTAGAAGAAAATATCATAGTAGAAGCTCAATCTGAAAGACTGAAAACAAGTTTTCTATAAAAAAAATCTGAAGTACAAAGTCACAAATGTCTTGAATAATAAAAAATACTTTATTAGTGCTTATAGTGTTTATGATATTTCCCATGTCCCTCGATTTAACCAATTTTCCTTCAGTTGGTTCAAATCTGGAATGCATTCGATTTTGTAATGAGCACGTTTAAATAATGCGCACTTCTTTTTAATTTATAGATTACGACAGATTTATACATACGTAACTAAAAGACCAATGCTGAATAACTGCTTATTTTCTGTGTCGTTTAGCTTGAAATTTCTCGCAGATAGAAAAGCGTGATTTAAGCTAAATCAATGCAGATTCAGCGTTTCGATTCAACAAACTAGTATCATTCGCCTCATTTATCTAACACGACGTCAAAAGTACATGCACTCGTGTGGTATTGATGGAATTGCTGTGACCTTTAACAACATGATATGAAAGATACTGCTCATGTCTATAGGACATACCTTAGTGTAGAAAAATATCATTATGTTTTTCCTACTAGATAGCACAGAATAAAATGAGAGCATCTCTAATATGGCACTTTGACAAAGGAAATACGTTCGAGTTGAATAATAGGAATAGTTCATTTAATCTCAAGCAAAACATTGTCAAGAATATGAGATGCAAATTTAATGAAGCAGAAATTTCCTTTAAGCAAAATACATTCTAAATATAATACTATTCATGCATATTATTTTTATGACTTATGTAAGATAAAATTAGTGTCAAATAAGTAATTATAGATAGTATTGTTTGATTGAAAAAAGCTCCTCTATCTGATTGGATTTTACAACTAAGGCAAGCGGCAACGAGGGGCGTATTCGCCGGCTGCCGAATGGGACGCAATGACTCGATCATATCGCTGCTGAGCGGTCGCAAATACAGCACCATGTCCCATGAAGACGAAGATGTCAGCAGCAGAAAATCCCTTAAAGTATGTTTTCTTTCTTCTTTATTGATTTTCTTCTCACTTCCTCCTACAATAATCTTTATTTAATTAATTAGTTAGTTTTATACTGTTTTTCTATTAGTGCTTTTTCTATTCTTTAAGTAAGGAAATTTTTAAAAAATCGCTGCTTTTATTCTATAATATGAGATACTAGAACATTTGCATGTCGTGTATTCAATATTAATTTTTGTCATTGATTTTTCATATACTCATTAGCTCTGTTTCACTATGTTCAAGTAATAAGTTAATAAGACATTTGTCATATTCTCCGAAATCGCACACGATATTCGTTTACGTCATCCTATTATCAGCAGGTCTTGTCTTACAAAGTAGCATGCATTATGTATAATGCAGAGTGTATAGCTAGACACATGTTTACGAGATCCACTCGGAGAATCTCTGCGCAAGTTCAGGAATATCGCGCCGAAACTGCGAGTATCGATGCCATCTTAAAATGTGTGCCATTTGTTATGGACTAGCTGAACACATTCTGGCTAACGAACATTACCTGGTCATCGTGTGTCTGAGAAGTAAAGTCACTGCTCTAACACTAGATTTTGAGCAGCAGACGTAGTTCCCTCCCACCTCCCTAAATTTTAATGCGGAGATAGGTATTTAACATAATAGAAATGGGCTTAGTTTTACGCATAATCAATACCATCTTGTCTCGCAAAATGTACTTCGTAGTTACTAACGGTTGCATATAAAATATAAAGGGAGAAAACATTGACGATTTAATTAATATTCTAATTTACATACCTATTGTTAATTATAAAGAACTCTTGATAATTCATTAAATGAATGCATACTTTAGTCTTTAGTATTTATTTATAGAATACTGCATTTAATTAGATTTTTTTCATATAAAAGTTATCGTATTTTCTAAGGCACCACTATTTTCTAATTTTATGGTGGAATTAGTTGATGTCACTAGTAGTATTTTGCTTATAATTATAATAATTACTAATCCAAAAGGTGCGTATTAACAGCTATAGATTATTACAGCTGAAATATTTCGAAGAATTGCGTTAAATAAATTTTTCGAGGTAAAAATATGCCATCTTTCAAGAATCAATTAGGGAAAAGAAAAATGTGCATTTGCTATCTGTACGACTTTTCCATCGCCGTTTCATGAAACAGGAAGGTCATTTTTTGTTTCTTAGTCTCATTTTTCTCTTCAACTAGTTCATGTTTTATTAACACCCAAAAAAGGATAATGTTCCTTCATTGTTCAAAATTATGGAACACAATGTACTAGAATTTTCCATAAAGTTTCACATGCTCCCCATTAGTATTCGTACATATTATGTTCTTAGTTTATTCTCATTTGTCTAATATTATTTTGCATCTATTCTCAGTGATTCTGTTGGGCGTCCCTCGCTTATCGCAAGTGCTATCTATTATGAGTTTGAACTCCATTCCAAACAAGTTTGAATGGAAAACTGATACATCACATGAAAACAAAATCCCCTACAGCTTACCTTCAAGTATCAACGCGTATAGATTTGTGAAAAAGTTGCAGAGAATTTTAGAATTCTTGGTTCCAGAAGCACCAGATTTTTATTTTAATGATTTAATGCAAATCATTAAGCATGTTTAGTACTCTATTTTTGAGGTATTCTACAAGAGTAAACCTCTGTTAAAATGCGTACTAATATAGTTTAAATATTATCCGTAGTTTGGTGCATAAATGGTATCCTACCATTGACTAATCTTATGTCAATAAAGCATGGAAATCTTTTTGGGAATTTTTGTCATTGCAAAGCGCTGGATTTCTTTCCACTAAAGGTTTTAGCAATGAGTACAGCACACACTTTCGATTAGTGTTCTGTTGACTGACGATCGAACACAAATAGCGGTCGGAAGCAAAGATGCGGAATGCGCCCATTCATGGATAACTCTACGAAAATCTAACTTAGAGAATCAAAGTTTGTGTTTAGCAAATATATCTGTGAATTACTATAGAAATAGTCTATTTTCAAGAGTATGATCGCCACTATTAATTACCTAATTTAATTCCTTAAAGCATTACAACTTGCAGTCGGCATTCATTAATGTTGTAGATTAGCATCTAGCCATTTTTATCGATCAAAATCTCCATAACAAATACTAAGTACCTACTTCATTTTGTGTATAATGGAATTTTTTCATATTCCTTTATTCTGCTTCTAATGTTCACATTCTGATGATATGTTTAGTCTTGTATTCTATAGGATATTCGTTTGTGAGCACATCTAATGAGTTCTCACTTTTGTAATTTACTATGCAATTTGTTGAGTAAACAGGTGATCACTCAGATGATGCTACTTCAGTATCTCTCTAGTTTTCTCTCTCTCTCTCTCTCTATTGACACTTGTTCTTTTGCCTCAGTGTTTTGGCGTAGCTAGATCGATTGCTGCAGTGCCTATTGAAGCACATGCCTGTGCTCTAATTTTAGGGAGTAATTGAAAATTCATGTAATTAAATAGGTATAGTGTCGAATTCTGTGTGTAAGAAAACAATCCATTTTATTTTTAAGTAATAGAAATAAACATGAAATGTAAAATTAATGTGGTTTTCAAGTAAATATGGGTAGTTTCAAAATAGTGTATATTAAATTATCATATTTTAAAGTTTCACATCCAATTAATTGGTAATCTATATGTATCTCAATAACATATGCAGGGTTTAAGTGGAATAATATAAATAGCAAGAGCAAAAACCATTTTCAATTTGTAATGAGCTCCACCCGATACAGGGAATGGATGTCAGGTTGTGTGCTAGATTTGAGATGAAGGATTATGAGATATTCAAGAAATATTTCGCTGTTTTATGAAGTCGAGGTTTAAGATTCAGATGTCTATTTATTGTTCCGAACGCTAGTTAAGTGAAGTGGTTGGCAACATTCAATTTCCATTCTGACTTATACATTATTTTCAAGCTAGGAACTTATTGGCAGTAAATTTGTTCGAATAATTCCTATCGATACGAAATGTCTGTTATTAGAGGCATTGTAACAACTAGTAATCTTCACTTGATCACAGTTCTAGATTAGAGTTGAGTTGTCAATAAATAATTACAATTGCACATATGCTCAGTAAATAGCTTAGATTTGCATATCGGTAAATAGTTCTTTGCGGGAATATTTAATGTAGCATCGTCGAATATGTACGAACAAATAATATAAGTCCCATGTGCAATCTAACATATTCTGTCAAGCGAGTGATAGAAAACTCCGAACGAGATGTGAGTTTTTCATATCACTAGTGACTCAATAAAATAATTATGAAAACCTCATTCATGAGAAGTTCTACTCTGATAAATGTTTCGTGGATATAATTTTCGATTCACTAAAGAAAAATTATAAGTAGAATTAAGGAAAGTAGTCTGCAGGTTTTACCTCAAAATATGACTATTTTAAGCTGTAATAAACAATTTCAGCGACAAAAAAAGGAATATCGAGATGAAAAGAAACGAGTTACTGCACAATTGGTATCTGCTCTGCAAGATCCCACGGTTGTTGTCATGGCCGATTGGCTCAAGGTTTCTTTTTATTCCTTCTCCTTTGGTTTTGCATATTTACATTGAAATATAAGCCTTTATAATCCGCAAATTTTCATTTCTCTCTTGGAAATATCATTTCTCTATTATAGATTAGGGGCACATTGAGGAAATGGGTTCGTTACTTCTGTGTTTTGAAACCAGGACTTTTAATTATATACAAGAAAAACAAGACTACAAAGGTTTGAACATATTTTCAATTCTAATGCAGTTCTTTGTACAAACTTTCTATTTCAAAACATGTTATTTGTCTAGTCTTCCATTATCAATTCCTTTAGAATTCTTAAAGTTGGATTTTCGGGATTATTCTTTTCAACCAATATCAACAGTGCGTTATATTTTATGTAATCCATAATTTTTGAAAGATATATTAACGAAAATTTCAGAGAAAAGCCAAAGTTTGTATTATAAAATTAAGTAAATATTAGGATTGGCAATAGGGATTTAAATGTTGCTTATCGAGAGTCCAGGTTTTCATAGTAATTTAATAAGTCGGTTATCAAATTTGGGAAAATAGGTATTTCTTGGGACTCGGGAATCGAGTAAATACCTTACTTTTAATAAACTTAATGTACAATTAAGTATAACGGCTTCAATGAACACTTTAATTAATTTTATCAAAATCTGTTAGTGATAGAGAATGAAGTGAAATATTAATGTTGTAGATACAAGTACTATTTTGGCTGTTTCTGTCACTAACTATCCAAGAATGATACCACAAATCTAAGTGTTATATATAAGATCTGAATAATCTTATTCCTTATGAGTTATTATAGCATGGACACTGGGTAGGAACAATCCTCCTTAGTACGTGTGAAGTTATCGAAAGGCCATCGAAGAAAAATGGCTTTTGCTTCAAGCTTTATCAGGTTTCTTTTAAAAGAGGCACATTTATACAATTTAAGTCTATTATTTATAAGTAGTACTGTATCATATTCTTCTAAAATTCAAATTCATATAAATATTTCAAAAAAATTCTTCTCTTTGTTGACTTTTTTGGAAGTATAACTTTTAGCCTTTGGACCAGAGTATTTGGGCAACACGAGGTCCATTCGGAGAATCACATGGAGCAGTAACTCTTCAGCCATTACCTACCACCCACCTTATATGTCGAGCTACAAATGACCAGGTAGCATTAACACACTTTACCTTTCAATACTGTTTAAAAGTTAGCATGTTTAGAGAATATATAAAAGTTGTTTTTGAAAGTGAATTTCTCCTTTTTTCTTAGATCAAAAATATGTCTAATAATATGCATTGAAGGCTGGTAGATGTTGGCTTGACGCTTTAGAGCTTTCCCTAAAATGCAGTGATCTTCTTATGAGAACCATGAATAAGGTTTGCAAAAGTTGAATTAACTACTGGAAGTTTAATCTTTTCTTTATCCTAAGACGTTTATTAGATTTATGTTTTCATCATTCGATTGGACGAAATCTAATTCAACATTATTATAGCTCGACGAAACAAAAGTGATAGAGTATGAGAATACAGGAATCAGTACGGATAAAATTCTACGAGAGAACGAAAGCGATGGAGAACCTGATGGTACGGAAGAGCCATCCAAAACCTATTCGGAAACTGAGGCCGAGAGGCATTTTGATGGTGAGTTACTTCGTATGAATAGATCATAATGCATTCTGTCTATAATTCCAATATTTCTAGTTCATGCTTTTTACTAAAATCAACTAATAATATAAATTATACTGAGTTTAGCATAATACGGCTTTAGCACTCGGTTTGATTTTAGTATAAAATTAATAAGAAGAATGTTATAAATTCTTTCCCGAAAGTGCTGCTACTTCACTTGGGGAGATTTGAAGTAG
This sequence comes from Heterorhabditis indica, assembly GCA_020740425.3. Taxonomy (NCBI): domain Eukaryota; kingdom Metazoa; phylum Nematoda; class Chromadorea; order Rhabditida; family Heterorhabditidae; genus Heterorhabditis; species Heterorhabditis indica. The sequence continues at coordinate 41,159 of JAJAVP010000443.1, forward strand.
GATCTTATCTATTAGGAGCAGACGTTACAATCATGTCATGAGGCAAAGATTATCCCTCATGAGTTTAGCATGCAAGTAATGAGGACAGCCTTATGCAGCGAAGTTAAGTAGCACTGTGCAGTTATTTCCCAACTGCGTTTTTTTGTTCTTTTAGCTCACGCATATAAATTTATAGGATTGGATGATCAAGAACAAGAACCAGAAGAAATACAACCATCAGATGCCAGTGAGTCTGGAGAGAACAGCGGAGAAAGCGTGTGGATCGAAAGCACTAAAGAATCGGTTGGCCTACGCTTATTTTATAATTAAATTGAATTAAGGAATATAATGTTCGTTTATAGTTAGTGATTTCTATTGTTTATAAAATCCAATTAGTTCTAGTTCTCGCAGTTTGATGAAAATGGCCAAACAGAAGAAGTAGCAGATGAGAATAAATCATTAATATGGACATTGCTAAAACAAATTCGACCAGGAATGGATCTATCTAAGTTAAGCTGTTTTTTCAAATGTTTTTATAAGTATTAAGAGCGTATAAATCACTTATATATCTTTTCGTAATTTTCAGGTGGTATTACCAACTTTTATTCTAGAACCACGGTCATTTCTTGAGAAACTAGCTGACTACTATTATCATGCTGATCTATTAGCCGAGTAAGTTAAATAAACTAGATGAAATATGGTCATAAAATAAATAAGCCCTTATTAAAAACATTTTAGTGCCGCAGCAGAGCCTGACCCTCTTCAGAGAATAATTAAAATCACGAAATTTTATTTATCCGGGTTTTATAAGAAACCAAAAGGACTTAAAAAACCGTACAATCCGATTCTGGGAGAAACATTTCGCTGTTGTTGGAAGCATCCTGATGGGTCAACCACTTACTATATAGCAGAACAGGTGCAGTAGGAGTCATGTTTCAATTTACTTAGGTAACTATGAAGTTTAATAGAATTATTGCATGAAATATATGCATAAATATAGATTATAGGTGTCACATCATCCTCCAGTTTCCTCAATATTTGTTACAAACCGAAAAGCTGGTTTCAATGTATCTGGAACAATCCTCGCAAAGAGTAAATACTATGGCAATAGCCTATCAGCTATAATGGTCGGAAATCTCAAGTGAGTATAAAAATAACTCTTAAACGCTGCATTGCATTTAATATAGTATTGGGATAAAGTGTAAGTTGGGAAAAAACAGAACTCTTGCATACACCCACACAAGACACCTCGTAGACCTCGCAACATTCGGCTCTGCCAGCTCCATATTGGCTGCAGTATTCCATACTTTTGCAAGCATCATTCTGAGCAAGAAACAAGCACCGTTTTGCAGAAGTTAAACGCCTGCTTGACTTTATGCTGTTCGTTGTACGTGTCACCCGTCGGTGATTTCGTAATCCAGACTGAGCGTCCTTTGAAGTCACCCGCCGTGCCTCCAGGGCATATCAACAGACAGGCGAAACTGTGCAAGAGAAGTGCTCCGCATGCAGCGCATTGTGCACAACACTGCCGCCTGCCAGTTTGCACATTTGTTCCGCAAGGGACTGGGGAAAAACTAACAGAGCTTAGTAGCTATAGGAAAATGGAACCTTTAAAAACGATATTCTTAAAATAAATATAGTGGCTATTATTGTAATTGTCTTGGACAAAAAATGATCAAGATCAACCAGTATAGAGCTTCAAGGTCGAAAGGTGTAAAACTTGGTGGACGTACTGCATATAAGGTTTTAAACTTGCCATCATTCTTAAAATAAAGCTTTTGAAGCAAACTCGTATTAATATGTAACTGTAATTGAAATAAACGGTATTTAAACCATGTTCAAATTATTCTAACACTATCGATTTAAATCAAACCTTTAGAATAGCTCTGCTCAACCGGGGTGAGACTTATACAGTCACTTTACCATACGCCAGTTGTAAAGGAATAATGATTGGTACAATGACAATGGAATTGGCCGGACAGGTAGAAATTATATTTGTGTTAATTTGTAAAAATTAGTGAAAATTAAAATCCGTGTTTAGGTAACAATTGAATGTGATAAAACGGGTTATTCAACTATACTCGATTTCCAACTAAAGCCCATGTTTGGTGGTTCAATGAACAAGGTTTCTTTCAATTACCTGTGATATTTCCCTCAATGTTCCTTATTTTTTATGTATTCACAATACTATTAGAAAAGGTTAAATTGTAACAATTCAATATAGGTGTCTGGAACTATCAAATACGCAAGAGAATGTTTGGCTGAAATTGAAGGACACTGGGATGATCTTATTATGATCAAGAATCTCCAACTTGTTTGTTGTTTTAACTCCATAAAAGTTTTATCTTTGACATACTTCGACCAACACTGTATTTATGATAGTTTTCAGTATTTATAAATAAGGATAACAGAATTTTCAGATTGAAATTTCTTTGAGTCGTTTTGGAATTTTAGTTGTCAGAAATAACATGAAGTCAGTATATAAAATTTAGGGCACAAAAACAGAGTTATGGAATTCTACACCTGATATAGTTAAAACAAGACTACCTCGTTACGAGATAGACTTCGAAGCACAAGACAATTTTGAGTCAAAAAAGTTGGTGTATCTATTGTTTATTCATCCTGTTCATTTCTAAAATTATACTTTCTGTTTCATATTTCATTAATTCATGTTTTACCAGACTATGGTCAAAAGTGACAGCTGCTATTTCTGCTGAGAATCAATATAAGGCCACAGAAGAAAAAACCATTCTAGAGGAGGACCAAAGAGCTCGGGCTAGATCGGGAGTTCCACATAAGACAAAATACTTCCGTCCTATAGGAGATATCTATGAATATATGTATACAGAGTAGGTTACATCTCTCAAGTCTTAAATATATGTTAAATGGTTATTACTATTGAAACGGTTATTTCTAGGGATCGTCCTTGGGATCCCCACACTGATATTCGGCAGGTTGAAAATAATTATGTTATCAGAACGATTAGCAAATTAAAACCTGTACCTACCAGAAAGAAGATTATAACTAGTAGTGAGGTATATATATATATATATATTTATTGTTTTATTTATGCGATCGTAAATCTATTTTCACGTACAGCTAGCAATTTTCGCCTTTTATTAATGAACATATCTATAAGTAAATCAAAGTAGATCTGAAACCGTAAATCCTTGAATTCTTATTGTTTTTAAATAGCAAACAGCAGCAGTAGGTACACAATGCACAAAGTAGCAGTTGTGAATAATTCACTGCTCGGTCACTTGTCACTTAACTCCTTGTATGGAACACCTGAAATCACCATTGAGTTTCTGACCTATTATATCGACATCACCCATTTCCAAAAAATTTTTTTTCGTAGTAAATGTAATAGTACCCGTTTTAACCAATAAAAAAAAATCACTCCTCTAATCTCCACATATATTAACAGACCATTAAGGGTCCATCTGAGGAGTCTTCTGATACTGAAGAGGACGAATCACGTCATAGAAGGCGAAGAGTTGGATCTCCTACTCCAGTACAAATCGATATACTAAGTAGGAGCATTCAAGTAAGAAATCTTATCCAATAATTTAATAATTTGAAGTGATTCCATGGAGAAAATTACTAACAAAAAACTGTTCAGAGGTGAATCCGCAACAATTCGTACCAAAAATAAATATATTAAATGGCTAAAACATTTGCTACGATACTAAATATCCGGAACAACTACATCCGAGAAGGAGACATGATATTTACAGTTCATATCTGAAAAAGTTATAGTCTACTTAGTATTTCAGGAGGTTGGTCAACGCACGGAACAATCTATCCGTCAGTTAGAGGGTACTATCGACAGAATACTAGCACAAAACACTTTACTATCCACTCAGAAAATCATATTTATTTTCGCTATTTTCACTGTTATTCACGCACTAATCCTCTCATTTATGCTTAGAAAACAATACGCATAATTATATTACGCAGAGTAATTCCAGTAAGTAATAAATATTTTTAATACTTTAGCCATTTATCAATCATCAAATTTGTAAAAGGCTATACACATGTACATATGAATGGAGAATTGAGTGATATCTCGAAAGGCTTCCGAACATATAAGGAAAATAATTAACAAATTAATATAATAGTTCTGTGATTAAGTTCTTTTAGCTTCGAAGATTTTCCCCAGTCCCTTGCGGAACAAATGTGCAAACTGGCAGGCGGCAGTGTTGTGCACAATGCGCTGCATGCGGAGCACTTCTCTTG
>JAJAVP010000446.1:590-23478 GCA_020740425.3 Heterorhabditis indica
CATTTCCATCGTCGACAGTACATGAATGAACAACAGCACAGAAAGTATCAGTTGTCTCTGAGTCACAGGTCCACTTGTGGTACACCTGACAAATACTTTCTAATCCTTCTATATTTTAATCTCTCTTGCTATTCAAATACTGCATCTATTCGTTTTATCATAGCATACCTGTTGCCCAATAGTAGCAAATTGTATTGGTTGTCCTGATGGCCCACCATCCAGGATTTCATATCTGCAGATGGGCATGGGCACCACCTGAGTTTGGAATGCTGTGGTTAGTTCAGATACTTCAATCTGCGTAGATACAGTTTTGTCGGCTTCCATGTAGAAGCATTGGATTCTATATGCGCGGTCAACCTTTGTTACAAACNATTGAGGGATCTAGTTCTGGCGGTGTTACACGAATCGAATGGCAATTCTATGCCAGCAACTTGACGACCTCCTTCGTCATTTCGACATTCCTGCTGATCGAAGAGGCCTTTTACGTAAACATGTCCCTCAAAGGGATTTCTTGTATTAAAGTTAACAGTAACTGCAGTAGGTCCACACTCGACCTCAGGTTCGCCTTCTACTCCGTTGTCGACTGGAATAGCCGAAGCTAGAGCAACCAGGACACAGACCAAATACAGTCGCAGCATTGCATAGCTGCAGCAGCTTATGGTCAGCTTTATAGCCAGAAAAGGCTATTAATCATCCATCCTAGCCTGTATGTGGGTCAGGAAGGGTGTCATGTCTGTAACAAGGATGAACTCTAGACGGCGAGATCCAGTCTTATTGCGAGGGTGCGGCAATCAGCTGACGTTCAACTTGCGATCGGCCGGTTGCGAACATCAATGCGGTAATCACACGGATGACGAGATCAGTCATGGAGAGAATAGAATTCTAAACATTACATCTTAGACACATGATAATTTAGATTTCAATATTTATATTGATCAAAATTTAGTAATAATAGATCTTATTTCTAATTAATTTAAAATTATAGTGTAATTTAAGAAAGATAGTTTTATTTATGCAACTTAGACATTTAAATCAATCATTTATAATAGCTATTTATTTAAAAAGGATACACAAACAAATGCTAGGTTATATTTCTTTATGTTTCTATCTAATACATCTGTTAGTATTTCTGTTAGTGAACTTTAATCTGTTTGTGTACAGAGAACCTTACTGAAAGAGTCAATATTTTCGATGTTCGCGAAGTATATAGCTTTAAAATCTAATCGAAAAATAAAGCCTAGTTATATACATTTACATGTATATCATATGTTTTAGTCATTTCAACATCATTAAATATTTAATCTTATTTTATTAATTTAAATTATCCTACTCCAATCATATTTCGCACATTAGGGGTATTTTACATCCAATTTCGATTACCGTATTCCAGCGAGAAACGAACAATTTCTCCACCATTCATGAGCAAACACGTATTAGACTACATTTGCTTAAGTATAAGTTTTGCATATGACATCCAAAACAACGAGAGAATGGAATATGATGTTCTATGCAAATAAAACATGTAAGCCTACCAGAGTTATTAGCTTATACTAAGTAAATAAAAAGTGAACTTCCATATGTAATTCTATTATTCATAGAATCGGTTTGGGGACTTCCGATGCTTTGTTTAATTGAATGCTTTAAACTAAACACTAGACGTAATTGCACTACATGATTCACTCAGTGGCCCATTCACTGGAAGCCTAGTTATGGCTAATAATATTGAATATGGTAACAAATATATGTCGTCCAATTTTATAGGAAGCAGCAAAAATAGAAATTAAGCATTTAATTACATTTCTAGGATTGACTGTCTGTATCACCAAACTTTGTGATTATCTGTCTTATTAAGTATCATTAGTCATAAATTATTTTAGAAAAATGTTGTAATAATATACAGAATTCATTGTATTCAAGGGAAATTATTATTTACATAATTCAAACATGTACAAATATCAATGTTGTTTTAAAAAACATGACAGATTATTAGGTTTATATATATATAGGTTATATATATATATATATGATTGCACTGGAGAAGTTATATCCTGGATCTTATAGTTTAGAGTTTCCTCGAGAGCGAAGGGAATATGATGCTATCACAACTGCAACGGCAATAAGCGATACAGCTGTGGCCACAAAAAGAGAAAAGCCGAAAGGAGACATACAAATTCCCGCTCCCCCGGGAGAAACGAACACTGAGGGAATGATATGAAGGAGTTCATTAGGAATAGGAGCCTCCTGCAAGATATTTTTTGAACAGAATTCAGTCACTACACAGAAGTATGTAAGCACTATCTTGTATACATGTAGCTAAAAATTATGAGAAATGCATACCTTATCATTGATATCCATCGTGCTGAGTTCGGCGCGAACATCCAAGGTGTTTCCATCGAATGCTGCCTCTCTTTTCTTTAAAAGTCTCAGATGTGCAGGAGCTGGAGTTACTCCTCTATTTGCACCTTGACTCTAGAAAATAACGAAATAGCTCTTGAAAGCGAAGTTTTTAATTAACACATAATCTTTGTAAACTATTCTTTCAAGATATAGATTTTTAAAAAAAATAATAATATAAAAATAATAAACGAAAAATATTTGCCTTGATAGCTCCAAAACCTTGTGGCTCAGGACATTGTGGTCTTGGGCACTCGGTATTGGGCTCTTTAATCGTAATACTAATCTGACATTGATAGAAAAGTTGCGATCTAAAACAAAAAATAATAACATTGCAACATTATCTGATATAATATTATAAAAGTAATTAACCTATCAGCATATTTATAAACGTGGGCTTCTTGTCCCGCCATCAGGTCAGTCGGATACTCAAGATTATTCAATAGAAATTTGTCCAATGCACATCCCTCATCATTGAGAATCTGCACAGTATCTCCATTTCCATCGTCGACAGTACATGAATGAACAACAGCACAGAAAGTATCAGTTGTCTCTGAGTCACAGGTCCACTTGTGGTACACCTTAAATATTGCAATTATAATTAAATAAAAATTTTAAATAAAATAGCAAAGAAGTAGTCTTCCACCTGCTGTCCAATAGTAGCAAACTGAATAGGTGCACCAGTTGGCCCTCCTTCTAAAATCTCGTATTTACACACAGGCATGGGCACCACCTGAGTTTGGAATGCTGTGGTTAGTTCCGATACTTCAATCTGCGTAGATACAGTTTTGTCGGCTTCCATGTAGAAGCATTGGATTCTATATGCGCGGTCAACCTTTGTTACAAACNATTGAGGGATCTAGTTCTGGCGGTGTTACACGAATCGAATGGCAATTCTATGCCAGCAACTTGACGACCTCCTTCGTCATTTCGACAACCAGCTTGATCATAAAGACCTTTCACGTAAACATGTCCCTCAAATGGATTACGAGTATTGAAGTTAACAGTAATTGCTGTAGGACCACACTCTATCTCAGGTTCTCCCTCAACTCCATTGTCAACTGGGATACAATGAACTACACCCAATAAGAGGAGAGAGAACAGGAAGATCATTCTGAAAGACGTATGTACAGGCATGAATTTAAAAAGGATAGCTATGTGACCGATCATTGAACTCAAATTATAAAGTAGGAAAGCAAGTTACCTCAAGTAAACTATGTGAATGTTTATATGTAGGCATATTAGAGTGTTTCACGTATAGACAGGCTATCAATTAATGTACATTAATTAATGATGTATGCCTTATTGCAAAACACTAAGCACGCAAATTGTTCAGCGGAATGATACTGTAGCAATGGGTGGGTGGGGATGACTATAAAAACCGGATAAAGCAAATATTATTGCAAGACTGGTGTCTCCGACGAGAGAACCACTGAAGGCGTGAAGATTGGCTGGATCGAATAGGATTACATATCAGCGACTCTTCACTATTTATATGAATAGCGAATAAACCGCCTTTCCCTTTTCAATCCCTTAATCGGGTCATATTCGCGCGCACTTTCGCTATCGAGGCATATTGTTTTCGCTTCTTTCTCGATTCTACATGGAGATCCGGGTGGGGGAACTGGTAACGCGCAGCAAACCTTCGACCGAAAGGGCCGGATCTCCGACGGGGGTCACTCCTGGGCAATCACTCAGATTAACTGGTGCTCAAGACATAAACTAATATAACTGCTGGTCATGTCGTTCTAGGTGGATTTTGTATATTGCTCGCTGTGGCAAACAATAATTTAATAATATCTTTAAGGAAAAAAGTGATAATCATAGATAACCCTAATTTAATTAACATTTAACTATATTTATAGTCATTGCTAATTTTCTACAAATATAAAACTGGCTGAGTGCGTAGCCACTTGCGTAACATATCGTGAACTTATCTTTATACCACATTGTGTCAGTTTTATGTTAACTTATCAAGCGCTACTTCTCAGTAATGCTTATCAAAATATTATTCTTTCCCCTTCTCTATCAGACAGAAATACTTAACTTTTAAGGTTATTTTAATTAACTATTTTTATCCGGACGTTTTTGGCACCTTGCAAAATCTTATAATTCAGTGTTTAGAAATGTTTGATCATAGGTTTTTTTCCAAGGTTTATTTATCACTAATCTTCAGAATTCATCCAGTCCAGGCCAAACTCTAAATGAATAGATTTGGATTTTCTGTGAACCAGTATTTTTCCAAAAAATTCCAATTATCTCACTGTCTAATTAGGGAATTTCTATCAGAGTTCGCTAGCACATTCATGTTTCTGGTAAGATTATGTGAGTGAAGAGTTGGTGATTACGAGAGAGTTTTACAAGAGGATACACGAGAAATATAAAAAATGAATGATTCAAATTCAATAAGATATTTTGATATATATATTTGTTACTACTTATAGCTGATCGGTCTTGGTTGTGTTATTCAATTTAAGACGTCTAGAAGTGATACTTTTTTAAGTCTCAGTATAGGTTGGGGATTTGCTGTAATGTTTGGAGGAGGATTAGGAATAAGTCTTTCTGGTAAATTAGTATTTATTGGTTTACCAATTTCCGCTCATATTAAAATATAGAATAAATACAAGTCTATTTTCTTTATATAATACGAATAATCCTTGCATTTAGTTTTAAACTTTAATTTTTAGGTGGTCAGTTGAATCCAGCTGTGACCGTGGCCCAGTGGATTCTAGGACGAAAATCCTTGTCTCAGGTGTTTGTCTACTCACTCGCTCAGTTAGTCGGGTCGTTCGGAGGATCGGCCTTAGCATATGCCAACTACCAGGGTCTGATGCAAATTTATTGCGTTTAGAGCCATTACATTAGCAAATACGATGCTTAAAACATCACTAGTGTATCTAATAAGGCATATAAGCCTTTTAGGCTTTATTTTTGCGCTTAAAAGAACACTGGTTAGACATCTAAAATGTCACGTGGATGTTTCTCGACCACTGATAACAAAGCATGGTGCAGCAAATTGTTTCCCATTTAACTGTTGCAATTATATCACGAACAGAACACTTGAAGTGGGTGAAATAGTGATAAGATCTTACATAAATATACTGGAAGACTTACATACAATAGTTCATGGAACAAACTATATAGTTGCTGCTATGATGTTCCCTAAGGGTAAAAAAATCCCTTTAACACATATATAGAGATGGAAATATTTAAGGTTTCATTTAATGATGTGAAACTTTGCAAACAGATTGAAACTGTACCCAATATTCCAAACCTTGATCTACATCCAGACGTTGTCTGCGATGATACCACCCATGATATAATTTCGAGGCATTTTAGGTTTTTCTTATATTTCCTTGATACCATATACATTCAGCGAGGGTAGTTTGTAAATTTAACTGATAATCATCACGACCATACAATTATCAGACAGAGTAACAGCTATATAACTATCACTAAGCTTTCTGTAACATATTCCAGTTCTGGAAAATTTCATAAAACTGACATCCGCTTTACTTTCCCATCTCCCTACAATATGCCTCTCCATAAGTCTTGACATTTGTAAAATGTAGATTTAGACAAGTATATAGTAGTCGAAGAACTCATCTAATACTTCGTTTACTAACTCTAGGTTATATGATTTTTTTCATGATTATGTCCCAAATTCATATTATCATGCTTTACACTCACCAGTTATAACCATGTATATTACTTTTATTTTCACATTGTTTCAGGAGCTATAAATAATTTCGATGGTGGTCATCGCGTAGCAAGGGGAATTAATGGTTCTCTCTGCTTCTTGGTCACTTGTCCCGCTCCGTATATGACGCAAGCTACTGGAATACTTGACCAGGCATGTTCATCGTGCAACAAATGAACTAGAAACGTATACAAACTTATACTTCATGTTGTTCATAAGGTCTATATAAATTGTTTATTACAAGTAATTAAGCAATTAATTAGATACACAAGGATTTAATAGATTACATGAAACACAGATTATTGGCACAGCAATTTTAACGACAACGATGGCCAGTGCAATTGACACTAGAAACGGCATTCCACAATTTTTACATCCGATACTTGGAGGATTCGTTGTAAGTTAATTTCACTAATTATGTTATCAATATACTCCTTTCAAAAAAAATCTCCACTATCAATTAAGATTAATAAATTATAGTCCAATATCATATTCGTTTATTAAATATATTTGCAGACTAGTCAGAAATCAATTGCTTATAAGTAACATTTTAACTAGGTAATGATGATTGGGATGTCATATGGTGTGAATGATGGATATCCCATCAATCCTGCACGCGATCTAGGACCCCGCCTCTTTGCTGTATTTATTTATGGGAAAGAGGCTTTCACGTGAGTAAAACAAATTTCTTAAATAATTCAATTCTTCCAACTCTTTTACAGTATAACAACATTTTCGAATAGAAACTACTTTATATAACAGCGACACTTATTTTTATTTACGTAATCTTTTATTAAGTCTTTATAATTCATTAAGGTTATATTTTAGAGACCATAATTACTGGTTCTGGATACCAATAGTGGGCCCACTGTTTGGAGGAGTGATTGGCGCCTTATTATACAATATGTGTTTCGATTTCCATGCACAAAATATAAAGGAAGTAAACAAAGAAATTTCAGAATTTCAGATCAAAATTGACCGACCAGGAAATATTTGCAGTTAATTTTACGAAATAAATGCTATAATGAAACCACAAGCTAATAGATTTTAGTAGCTTTGTTAGAAAAGTTTTAGTCGTATTTCCATTAGTTTAGTTTAATTGCTTTTTTTAAAAGGTATCTTTCTTTGACTATAATTGTTTCTCATACCATAAACTTTTTAAATTTTGATATAATGTGACTTATATGCTGCAATGTAAAATTGGATGAATAACCTAAAGATGAAAAATTATAAAGAGCGAGGAATATCGAAAACTCCTATAAACATTCAAAAATGTTACAATGAATTTAGTCAGTTGCAGTACCTCGCAAATTTGTAAAAGTTACGGTTAATTGCAGAATATATTTTTTGATTTACTTTTTAACATTTAAATACAAAATATTGCATAGAATATGTGCTCTGTATTATAAAGCCCTTCTCAATCCACTACGTTTTCCACTGTTCAAATAAGGTGTCCTAGTTTTTAATTTAGTTTTGTATACTGCTGTATTTTTGGGATCAATATTTAAAATAACTAGTATTTGCCGCACCATATACACTAAATTTTATTTTCGTAGAATTATTATTTGATTTTTAAGTGTTATTAACAATATTGTACAGTACGCACATTTAGAGTGGTCTTATATTATAATAAATTGCACTGTATTATAAATGGCGGATAATAATATGGATAATATGCAAATCTCAATGAGAGAAAGGGAAGGATTTCGTGCTACACCTCGACCACCTGCGGGTATATCTTATTTTTTATACAAAAATTTACGGTATTCTTCATATTTATTGTAACTAACGAATTATGATTAAGGCTAGTTTTTTACATTCCTATATTTAGATGAGGAAATTCGAACTGCCATAGAGAGATTAGCTGTGTTTGTTGCCAAAAATGGTCCAGATTTTGAAGCAATGACCAAGGAAAAACAGGAGGGAAATCCTAAATTTGCTTTTCTCTATGGAGGACCGTTCCACGATTATTATCTTTTCTGTGTGGATCAAGAAATAGCGAAGTGTAAGTATTTCGAGTACTTTTTTAAAAAGTAACTGATTCGAAATCAGTATTAGACAATTATTAGTTTGTTTTTAATTTTACGTTTAATAGGTGGAGTTCCTAATGACTTTCGAAAATTTTGGTTAAAGTTATTCCTTATAATTAGTTAACTTTGCATGTTTTTAGTACGCGGTAGTACTCCAATGATAGATTTGTCTGTAGTAAATGCTCAAAAAGAGCGACTGAGGCAACAAGTTGTTGATAGCGAGCGAAACCTTAAAGCACATCAAGAAGCTATTCCAAAGATGAAAGAGGTGACTGTATGAAGTTTTAACTGTAATTCACGTTCTTGTGTGAGTTTGTGTAGTGTTTCTTACATATTTTAAGATTTAAGGCCCAAGTTACTCAAGCGATTGTGCGAGCTGAAGCACAGAAGATTTCACAAATTCTAGCAAACGTTAATCTGGACATTAGTCCATTGGCTTCACTACTAGATCAACTCAACACAGGAAAATGCTCAAAGGATGTCGTATCGGTGTGTCGTTTACATTTTTATATAAATTTTAATTTTCTTTAGTTATTGAGGAAGAATTTATTCATGTAATTCATAATGGCAAATAGTTGTCATTTCTAGGCTAGCAAAAAGTGGATTTTTGATAATTGTCATACTGATCAACTTCGTGAAGTAATTCTCACATATCTTTTGAGCAGGTGTGTTTCTATCACTTCCACTTCCCGTACAAAATTCTAGTATTTTCATTTTTTGGATCTCAATTTCAAAGCTAATATGAATCTTGAAAATACGTAGTATAGTTTTTCAGAGTTAAAGAATCACATGCTACCGAGAACTTTCGTCTACATATCCTTTATCTTATCAACGATTGGGCCCACCACTGGTAACCGATGTACCGGTTTTTAAAATGTTTCGGTGCTTAAGAAATATATATTTTAGTCAGCGGAAGAAGCTAGATGCCATAACTCAAATGCTATCTCGTTATGTACCTCAAATGTATGCTTTCACTATTGAGACAACGACTGATGTTGGCATGCAGCAAAAATTGGAAAAATTGATTGGCGTGTGGGAAGGTCACAAATACTTCAACGATTACTGCTTCAAGGTATTGAAGACAGTCACCTATTTTTCATGTATTGAGAATTATTTTTTTAAATGCTGATTACGATTTCACTTCAGCAACTTCGAAATCCTAGCCAAATTTTTGCATCTGCAAAAGCTGTTCAAAACGCGGAATATGCAAAGGTCTGTTCCCATTTTTGATCAGTAAATCATGTTTGATTGTCAATTCTCTGTTCTTTTATTTTATACTATTTGATGATTTCAGCTGGCCTCAGATATTGAGGTACAACTTCAAGCTATGTATGCGGGCTATGAACAACAGCACAATAACTATGTCCAGCATATATTACAACAAATAGCACAAATCGATATGCAAATTGAAGCCGAGAGGAACAGAAGTATTTGAATATATGCATATTTAGACTAATATTTATTTGAAATTGTAGTCTGGTGTGGTAGGATCAATTAACATATGACTTAAACTGATAAGCAATTTTAAGCTGCACCACCACCTCATCACCATATGGGTCATGGTCCTCCTCCTCCTGGTCTAATACATCACGGAGGTCCACCGATACGAAGGTCACGATTTGACCAACAACCACAAACGCAGCCAGCTGGATTTGGCCAGTTTTTTGCACCACCTAGTAGGAGCGTACCAAAACAGGGTTGGATGGAGGAGGGTGGGCGCTAGTTAAAGTTTTGGATTTTATGTAACATTTAATTAAAGGTATATTATGTAGTTATAAATCAAAATATATCTTAGCTAATAAAATAATCGTATAAAAACCAGTTAATTTCCGTTAATTTTTCCTGGAACAATTTTTTGGCGGTATTTTAATAAATGTTTTCCTTTTAAATTGTTAAATAAATTTAGAAGGCCTCCCAGACGGGGATGATATTGATGGTCATCCATTCAACGAAGAAGTTCTCATTCCAGGAGTTTGTTCTATAAATCTTATAATTGCGTAAACCAGTGTTTTCTGTACTAGCCTTATTTGTCTTCAATTTTTAAGTCGATAGGGGATATAATTCACATTAACTTTTACAGAAGCCTTACTACCAGTTGCCTGCAGCAGTGATGATACCACATGTGGAAATCGAGCAATTAACTGTATATATTATTCTTAGTAAATCAATTGCTATTTATTTTCTGTTATAATTATAGTTTCAGTATGCGCCTATAGACCCAGCCGGTATGCGTTTGCCAGTACTCTTACCTCCTTCTCAGCGTCTCAATTCTGCACTTGATGCATTCTATGGGCCATCAGCAATTGATAATCCAAGAGATGCGTGAGTTATTTTCAAATTTATCGTTGGTTTTATAAGAGATTAAGTTTAATTTTTTGTGTCGCAATAATATATGTAGCATGAGCATAACGTAGGTAGTTTTCTAATTTTAATAGATTAAAACAAAATTTCTATGTAATATTTTTATAGTGCTGGTTGGGAACGTGATGGTCTTTCAGAATTCCTAGAAAGAAAGATGCGATTGAAGAAGATATTAGAAGAGAAGTTAATGGTTCGACATATTTACAGTATAACTTGGCTCTCAACACTCATAATATGGAAATATAGATTAAATAATATTCAAAATTTTCACGGATAATTTACAACAAAGCATAGTATGTAACTTGTAAATTGCGAGATAATCACGCATCGATCTAGAATCATCTGTATTTGATTGTTAAGATTTTAGAGTGAAGGTAAAACACTTGATGATTTGGTAACGAATCGACCAACTGATGAAGATTTGAGAAGAGAAAAGGAAGATCGGGAAGCACGAATTGTTAAAGAAACCGAAGCAAAACGGTAATAAAACCTAAAACTAAGTTTCTTTTAATTCATACGGTAGTTTAACTAATTATTTGATCTAATTATAGCAAAAATACGAGGCGTGGTAGGAGTCATTCTCGGCAAAACTCGGGTTCAAGTCATAGTCCATCACGTTCCCCATCACGTTCGAGACGTGGTCGAAGTACTTCTTCAAGTTCATCACACTCATCTAGTTCTCGTTCGAGTTCTTCATCTCGGTCGCGTTCCAGACATAGAAGTCGCAGTCAATCAATCAGTCCAGAAAGAAGGTACATTTATAAGTAATCTGTATAAAAAATTCTAGGTTATTCCTATAGATCCTCACATTCGCGATCTACTTCACCCCACGACCATGCAACATTTGGTGAAAGAGGGCGGTCACCAACACCTCCGTCGTTGTGAGTTTTCTAGATTAAAGAATTATTTTGCATGGTTTTTTTAGTATTTTAGTTTGTGCTAACAGTTAATTCGTGAAAAATTACATTATAATGGTATATTATGCGGATATATCTAACGATAAATTCGTCTCATATTTCAGTTCAACTCCAATGCAGTTCCGGATGCAACCAGCTCCGTTGGGTTCGGACAACAAAGGAGCTCAGCTAATGCAAAAAATGGGATGGAGCGGACGAGGCTTGGGCGCTCAAGAAAGGGTATGCTACCTATATCCAGGGTTAGTTCTCAGAATGTTATGTTGTATATTTTAGGGAATAGTGGAACCTGTCAATGCTGGGGAGGTTCGTGATCGTACTGATCAATTTCGCGGATTGGGCAGTAAGCCTGATCCATTTGAAGAATTCAGGTATACATTACTATTCTAGCTTTAATAAATATAATCTCATTATAATGGTATTCTATCCGTTTATTCTTTAATTCTGATATTAAGTGTTTGAGCATTTTATATTAAAGTATATTAACAGGAAACAACGCAGTGGTAACTATCATGAGAGAAATCAGGCTGTATTTGCACAACGGGAGCACAGGGACAGAGATCGTGAAAGGGACTAAAGTAGTTATGTATCAACATCACTATTTCTTATTGAAGAACGTTTGTTTCAAACACTTCCACATTATATATGTATAATTCTCTTTTTTTCGTATACCTAAATTCAAATAGAATTGGTGGATAATATTTATATCTCATGATCGTGTTAATGTTTTATTTTGTTGATTTTTATAGTGGTTATTGTGATGTTCCATTAAAGAAAAAAATTATGTTTATGATTTTTTTCAGAGTTATTTCTCCGTTATTTTATTTTTGTTAAAATTTGATTTAATTAGTGCTGCAGTTTTTAATCGATATTTTGCCTTATAAACTAAAATTTAAAAAGAAAGGGAGAAGCAAAATTTTGACAATAACAGAAGAACATTGGGGACTACGCTGAAAATCCTAGTGATGCTAGTTATCATTCTGTTTGCACTGTATTTTCAAGCTAGGGCCTTGTTTGAAGATCAAGTTGGGAAATTTGATTGGTACGTGTTTATAATTTTGTATTATTTCAATTATTTCTCTAAAACAGGAGTAGTTAAAGTTGTTAGTCTTATTTTTTAAGAACAGTTGTTTATAGGCGACGACAATATGTTGGGTGTCCAAATCAAGTAATCTTTGATAGAGCAGTAAAGGGTGATAGGCTGCTTATGTCAACGAAGGAGAACGTATTTGCTTCGATTTGTGTAAACACTGGAGAAATATGTAAATATAGAAGTGATATTTTATTGTAATATATTTTATTGCACGTTTAAAGTTTTATTTTCATCAGTGTGGAGGCGGATTCAAGAAACGTCCGATACTGTCCTACCTATGATATCTGATGACAAAAGTATGTTTTAAATTTAGTTTATGGATGTCTTATTCCGCTCTATGGCAAATTATTTTTTATGCTTGTATGTGAAATCTATAACAGTTGGTACAGATCTATTCACCGTGTCTGATAATGGACGTGTAGTTCGAGTCTGGAATAAACGAAGCGGTGCACTGCGTTGGCAGAAGCCTATTTCTGAAAAACCTTGTTTAAGGTTATTGATAAAGAATTGTATCTTATCCTTTTTTTTAAAAGTTTTATAACCGGCTTTAGTAAGTTCTATGTTTTTCTTTTAGCGAACCTCGCATTTTGCTCACTGAAAAGTCTGTTGTAACGTTAAGTGACGGACATATTTCTGCGTTTAGCAAAATGGGTAAAGAAATGTGGGATACTGAACTGGGCATAAGGCTAGTTAAATATCAATTATACGTAGAGTAGAACATTATTGTGAACTGAGATTTTTTGATACTGTATTTAGATACTTACAACGCAGAATATCTTTACAGTTCCTGGTCTGATCTGTTACCTGGGCCCAACCAATTATTTTATCTCTCCATAGTTGATGACAGTATTACTGTGCATGAGATTTCAAATGAATCGGGGCAAAGTATTCGTACTAAAGCTGGTAAAATGAAAACAAATAATGGAAGAATGTAAGTGTCACATGATTCTAGTAGTTAAAAAAAAATAGAATTACTTATTTGGTTTTATTTCAAAATATTACCCATTTCATTGCTATCTACTTGTAAAATATTTGTTTCATATAGGTGTCTGACGTTAGGAATGTCGTTGTTTTGTGCATACGATGATGTTTTATACTCGATACAGTTCACTGATGAAGATTTAGTTGTTCAACAAAATAATACTGGAATTACTATCAGGTATGACATGATGGAGTTGTATCTTAAAAATGTGTGTATACGAGGTATAACTTGCTAAAAAGTGCATTTTTAGGGAAATATATATATTGGATGAAACCCACTTCGTGGTTAAGGGAATAAATGCTACTCTTATCTTTCATTTTGCTAATAGTATTCTTGAGCAGGTATCTTATCACAAAATCTTATATTTACTTCGACAGTGTTTATATGTTTATATTTTGGATTTTTTTTTTACTTTTAAGAAGTTATTAATCGACCACCGAGTTAATGCTGTCAGTATTATATCATCAGAAAATTTGGTTGTTGCAATGTCCATTGCTAATATTGAAGTATATGATTTGAAATCAGGAAGAATCATATTGGAGGTAGTAAATGTTTCGATAGTTTGTTTGTTTTATCGTAATAAATGCCATAATATTTTATTTTGTGGCTATCTATTTATTGCAGTCCTTGTTACGCTCGGACTCTTCAGCTCCTGTTTCTGCTATATATACTTCATTAGTTAAAAATGAGTTAGAAGTTTTGGTCGTAAGTAGCGATTGCAGGTTTGTTTTTTGTTTACTACTGATGTTAATCAATAGTATGTATAACAAATTCCAGGTTGGAACTGTTTATTGTCGATCCATTTAAAGGGAATAATAGTTTTGAATGGACTCGTGAAGAGGCACTGTCACGCATCAGTAGTGTAGAAATGGTTGATCTTCCATTGTCAGAGTCACAGCAGATGATAGAGGACGAGTTTGAGGAAGAAGGCGGTCAGTGCTCTTAAATGAACATTGGTATAGTCATCGAAGTAAAAGCTATTTGTTTCTGTTTTAAAAAGTTTATTAACTTTATGGATGATTAATCAAAGCTATAATCTCCAATAGATTAAGATATTTGATTCATGTAATTAAAGATAGTCTTTTGTCATCGTCTGTTCGTCGTGTTATTTCGCAGATTAGCCAATTACAGAAATGGGCATTTAACACCATAAATCAGGTGAAATATTTGAAGCTAGAGTGGTTTACTTCCGATCATCCGATTTATTATTTCTTTCAGTTTTTTACTTTATCAAACCTAATTACCATGAGGACATCTTCATTTTCGGAGCTTCTGGATCACATCCGGAATTCAGCAAAAAACACTATTTGAGTTTTATAGTTATATTTTAATCTGTATGTTATACTATATGCAAGTGTTTTTAGTGGCCATGGGATGTCTCTTGAGCGAGATTTTTTTAATTTGCGGAAAATGATTGTCGTTACCTCATTAGATGGAGTCATATTTGGGATAGATAGTAGCGATGGCTCTGTTATTTGGAGGCTTTGGCTAGGAGATGGATTTGCCCCTCTTAGTAATGGATTAGGAGAGATAAAAGTTAGATTTTTATTAGATCTTATTCTTGTCTATTTTTAAATATTTGATTCTCTTAATTATTTCCTCGTTTATCTCAGATTCCACTATTCGTGCAGCGTTCAACAGCACATTATCAACTCTCCGGACAGGCAGCTGTTGCTTTTAAAGATTCAGTAAGAACTATTCTTTTTATCTATTTATGAGTATATTGTTTTGTTTTCTTCTAATATTAATAAAAATAGTCGATTTATTTATAGAAATCATCTTTTGGTGTGCTTATTCTATTTAATCCTATAACGGGTGTTGTTGTTGAACGTAAACAGCTTCCATCTCCTATTGTTCGTATTGACGTTTTACCGTTTGTTGGGAAGGATCATATACATTCTCTCTTAATTGTTGGAGAAAAAGAAAAAGTGAGCGCTGTAATGACTTTCATTAAACTCTTTAAACCTATCGTTGTCATTCTAGCATCTACTAAGATCTGTAATCATTTTATTATAGAAAATAATCTGATTTAGGTTTCTCTGTATCCGCCTATTTCCAATGAAATTCTTTCGCTGGCTGCACCAGTATATATTTTAAATGTTGAGGAGAATGATGTATCTGGCGCCAAGATTAATCTATTAGAGGGAAAATTAGAACGTTTATGGACAGTTAACCTTCACCTTTCACCATCAGAGAAGATCGTTGCTATTAAAGGAAAATCAAATAATCGTATGTATTATGTATTAGGTGTTGTTTAGTTATACATTATTCCTCTCATTTTAGAACGTGTTCATTCACAGGGACGTGTGCTTATTGATCGAAGTGTACAGTACAAATATAGTAATCCTAATCTAGTACGTTCAAAATTGAATTACTCCCATATATATTGTATTTTGGTTTTTTTACACTTTTAATTACGTTATTTTTTTATGTCGCTATTGCAAGTCTGGATGGGATTAATCAACTACTTACTATTTTCCTGTTAGATATTGTTTCTGGTCAAACTATTCACATTGCTAAACTTTCTAAGGCAGCAGCTCCTCTACATATGGTTCACTGCGAGAACTGGCTAGCTGTCAGTAATTCTTTGGCTTTTTCTAACATGAATGTCAATTATACCTATTATCTGTTTCTTGAATTGTAATATTCCAGTATTCATATTGGTCTGAGAAAGGACGAAGGACAGAAATTGGAGTTCTAGAGTTATACGAGGGAGAGGATCAATCAAATAAAGTACTTAGTAAATTTATGACTACTAATTTCACGAATTTATGGTGTTTTAATGTTTCTTACATTCCAGGATCTATTTGATTCATTAACTCCGACTAAACGTGCACCTGAAGTAGTAGTACAAAGTTTTATCTATGCTCAAGGCATAAAAGCTATGGCTGTTAGTGAAACCGGTATGCGGAATAACTCAATGAAATATATCGGTTTAATATAATTTCCTGTTTGATACTCTTTAAATAAGGGCTACTTAGATTTGGTTGTATGGTCTCCATCAATTTATTGTTAAAATATATTCTTTGTAGAACAAGGATTGACGACGCGTTCCATTGTAATGGCGTTACCATTTGGTGGTATACATGAAATTACAAGAAAGATTTTGGATGCGACGAGACCGCTAGAAGTAACACAAGAAATGCGAGAAGAGATGATAATTCCATACATGCCTGAGATTCCCATAGCTACTGAGGACATGGTCAATTATAACCAAACCGTACATGGAATTCGTGGAATCAAGACTGCGTTAGTTTATTTATCTCTTATAATTACCAATTTATAATTAGCAGTATATGATATATTTGTAGTTCATCTGGTTTGGAGTCAACTAGTCTTATGTTGGCTTATGGTACTGACCTGTTCTTTACCAGACTAAATCCATCAGGAACTTTTGACATTTTAAAGGATGATTTTGATCATGTGCTTATTAGTCTCGTTTTATTCGGTTTAATAGCAGGATCAATTATCACTAAGAGATTAGCCCGTAATAATGCTCTTACAGCTGCTTGGGCCTAGGTATATACTATTTTCACTATAAAGATATTGTACATCTCATCTATATAGTTTGGTGAGACATATTTAGTTTTTCTACCAGAAAATGAATGAAATCTGCTGCTCAGAATTGCGAAGATATTTTAAAGTTTTGCTGAGTTGACAGCGATTTTCCTTGTTGCTCTTAAGAGTATTATTTTAATACATAATAAATAATATCTAGTAAGAGTTCACCTGTTTTAGTTATCCCATACTATTATCTTATAAAGCCATTACCAGATCCGTCATATTCAAGTATTCTGTGCTCTCTATTTACACCCTTATTGATTTAGTCTTCTATGTAGATTTTGTTCTCTTAGTTCCAGTTATTCTATTGATTTCAGTTTCATCTTTTAACGGGCGTTTCCTAATGCTCAATAAATCGAAAATAACTGTGTAGAGCTTGAATAATCATGCGATCATTCCCTTCAATGTATCATCTGGTCATTTTGTTATTAGGCTAATTTATTAATGTGATTTTTTATGATTAGAATTTAAAAGTTTTTGTAATTATTGAAATAAAATTGTATTATTGTTGGACTAGTGTACATTCATATTGTAGGATGAAGCAAAATAACAAATTCCGGTGTTTGTTACCGTGGCGTGCTTTTTTTGATTTTGAATAGTGGGTGTTTTCGCTTCAAAAAATTTATTATGTTTTATATCTATACAACAATCTATAAGATCGTGGAAAGGCATATCGGTAACTCACTTTAGAGTTTTACCGTTTCACAGTGACATCATATATAATATTAGACTACATAACGTGACTAAATATCTGTAACCTTATCGGTTTCCCACACTTAATCTGGAATTACGCTACACGAGAAATTAACTTAGAAATCGTTAGCTCGGGCGCGAGAAGGTGATCGCATGACTGTTGCTGATTGTGAAGTCTGAAGACCAGGAGCTACGGATGCACTAGATCGTGACTTTGCACGCATCTTTGACAATGAATTTTCGGCCACATCGGCTCGTTCTTCTGCATCCTCGAGCTGATGTTGGATTTGGCGGTATTTTTGGAGATTTAAGTTCGCCACTTCTTCCTGGAATGGAGGACTTATTTCAGCTCTTTGCTATAACTGTGGAATATTATTCTAATATACAAGTAAACTCACAGCTTCTTCAATCTGTCTCTTCTGAGTCTTTAGTTTATTTTGTAGCTTGTCTATAAGATCTTGAAGGCGTTCGAAGTTCTTCTTGTCTTCATCTACCTGGAACTGCAGTTCGCGAACACGGCGATCAACTTTTCCGAGATTTTTGTTTGATTCTTGATAACGACGCTGTTCTCCATCCAGTTCGGACTCAAGCTCACGTACACGCTGTTCAAGCTTGGCGATAACCTATAAATTGAGTAGTATTTAATTTATCAGTAAGAATATAACAATGAAACTACTGGTCAGAGAGTAGAAAGAACTAAATGTATGCACTTAACATAAAATTACATTTAATTATCAAATAATAATATAACTCACCTTCTTTCCCCCCTTAAGAGCCGCAGCCTCAGCCTCATCGAGTCTAACTTGAATTTCCTTAAGCTGTTGTTCTAGTCCTTTCCTCATTCGATCGATATGCTGGGAATGTTCTTGTTCTTGGCGAAGTTCTTCGGCTATTCGTGTCGCATCTGACATAGCCTTTTTGCTGCGCTCCTCAGCAGCCTTGAACTCATTAAGAGTTTCATCTAGATCAGCCTGAAAATATTGTAATTTCTTATGGTTCTAAATAATTTTAGTTTTATATAAAATTAATTGGGAGAAAAACATACATGGATAGCCTGGAGTTCACCCTCAAGCTTTCTTTTTGCCGCTGCCAATGAGCCAGCCTGAGCAGAGAACTCATTTGCTTGGTCACGACAATCAGCAGCTTCATATTCAGCCTGTTTACGAGCTCGTTCAGCTGCTTCGTTTGCAACTAAAAGCTCTTCCTTCTCTGATTGAAGCAAGGTTGCACGTTTCTCAGCATTAAAGAACTGTTCTCGAATATCATCACGTTGTCGCTGTTCTTCTTCAACTTGAAGTTGTAGTTCTCTAATCTGTTCTTGATATCTTTTCAAATTCTTCTGTGCATCTGCATTAGCCTTATTGGCATGATCAAGTGCAATTTCAAGTTCGTTGATATCTGCTTCTAGTTTCTTCTTAACGCGGAGTAGTTCCGCTTTACCTTTAGCTTCAGTTTCAAGGGAAGCTTGCATAGAATCCATTGCGCGTTGATGATTTTTTCGGGTGTTCTCAAACTCCTCTTCCTTTTCTTGAATACGTTTCTCAATTTCTGATCGAATTTGAGACACCTCAACTTGAGCACGTAAAACCTTGCTCTCTTCTGCTTCCAGAGCCGCCTCAGCTTCATCAAGAGCATGTTGCAACTCTTCTTTCTCAATTTCAAGTCGGCGTATTATTTTCTGCATTTCGTGAACTGAACGACCACCCTCTCCCAGTTGATCAGTTAGATCTTTGATTTCCTGACTTAAGCTTTTATTTTCTCTACGGAGCCCCTCAACAACCTCGTGCAGTTCTTCTTGTGCATTTTTGGCTTTAAAGAGTTCAGTTGAAGTATTACGAGCATCACGCTGAGCACTGTCGAGCTCAGCTGAGAGATCATCAGTTTTTCTTCTCCATTCGTCAATAACTTTATCAAATCCTTTTTGTTTCTTTTCAAGGGCACTAGCAAAAGCATTAGCTCTTTCCACATCTACTTGGGCATCATCGAGATCTCCAACTAGCCTGCTCTTAGTTTTTTCCAGAGATGCAATTTTCGAATTAGCTGCATCAACAGCTTCCTGTAATTCATTAATTTTTTGTGCTTGACGCCTTTTAGCTTCTTCCAGCTCATCGGCTTTGATAAGACCTTCGCCTTCAAAACGAGCTTTCCATTGTTGAATTTCAGCATTAGCTTTACTAAGCTGACGAAGTACTTCGTTCTTTGATTCTATTTCTTCCTCAAGACTTTCTTGTAGCTGTTCTGCTTCATGTTGATAATTTTTTGCTTGGGCAGCAAGTGTTTGGCGTTCACGGGCTTCTTCATCAGCAGTACGACGAGCCTCTTCTAACTGACTGGTCATTTGACTTTTTAGTCGTGAAAGTTGGTTAACCTGAGATTCAGCATCTTCTAGTTGACGACTGAGATCTGTATTTTCATTATGTAAGCGTGCCTTAAGCGATGTGAAATCCTGGAGTTGACGTCCTTGTTCGTCACACTTTGACTGAATCTCGGTTAACTGTAGTTCAAATTGTTTAGCAAGTTTTTCGTTGTTAAGCTTAGCTGAAGTCTCTGCGTCAAGTTGAGATGCAAGATCTTCGGCTTCATGGTGAATTTGTGCCTTCTCTTTTTCAATTTTAGCTTTTTGCTTTTGAAGTTGGTCCAACTGGTCAGTTAACTCAGCGACAGCATCGGTATGCTTTTTTCGGAGTCCCCCAAGTTGGTTTTCGTGATTCATGTTGGCCTCCTCAAGGTCGCGACGGAGTTTAGCGAGTTCAGCTTCACGTTTCTTGTTAACTTCCATTTGAGCAGCAGTGGCTCCTCCTTGTTCGTCAAGACGTTCACCTAGTTCTTCTAACTCGCGCTGAAGATCTGATTTGGCTCTATCAGCTTTGGCTCGAGATTGACGTTCATTCTCAAGTTCTTCCTCGAGCTCTGAGATACGGCTTTGTCCCTCTTTAATTTGTCTTTGAAGTTTACTAACGAGAGCTTGTTCATCTTCAAGGCGACTGCTGATTGTATGTAGTTCAGATTCTTTTTTTTTAAGATTATTTTCCAAATCGTGACGTTGACGAGCCGCCTCATCAATATTTTCTTGAGCAATCTTTAATTCACCTTCGGTTTTTCTCTTTTGCTTGTCCAAGTCTGCACGTGACCTTTTTTCACGTTCGAGACCATCTTCAAGATCATCAAGAGTTTGCTCAAGTTTAGCTTTTATCTTATTGGTGTGGTTAGATTTGTCTTCTTCAGACTGGAGATCTTCCATTAATTTTCTATTGATTTCCTCTTGGTGTTTTTTCTCTTTGTTAAGTTTGGCAATAGCCTCATCTTGTTGTTGCATTTCATCTTGAAGAGATCGAATTTGGTGATCTTTTGATTGCTTCTCGGACTCAGCTTTACGAAGACTCATCTCTAGATCTTGTATTTGTTTTTTAAGTG
This sequence comes from Heterorhabditis indica, assembly GCA_020740425.3. NCBI lineage: Eukaryota > Metazoa > Nematoda > Chromadorea > Rhabditida > Heterorhabditidae > Heterorhabditis > Heterorhabditis indica. The sequence goes on from JAJAVP010000446.1 coordinate 21,733, forward strand.
ATTCTACCTCGGCTTCAACTTTTTTTTTAGCACGCTGAACATCAGCATTTCTGTCTTCCTGATCAGCTAGGCGATCATTAAGTTCCTGAAATTATCATATTAAACTATGAGGAATTTTAGATTAATTATTACTCTAAGTTCTAGACATTTTCTTTGCAAACCAAGTTAATTATCAACGACTTACAGCTAGCTGCTTGTCTGCATCTCCTTTAAGTGCTTGTAGTTTAGCTAGCCGTTCTTCAGCCTCAGATAGTTGTCCTTTCGTGCCTTCTAGATTTGTGAATAGTGAGTTCTTCTCTTCAAGTAATTTCGTAGAGCTATCTTCAAGTTCTTTGCGAAGTTTCTCCTCTCTTGCAAGACTTTCTTCAAGTTGCTTGACTTTATCGTTTATCTTCTCTAACTCCTCAGCTTCTTTTCCAGCTTTGAGCATAGGCTTAACTTTTCCATACAATTTAAACCATTCCCAAGTTCGCAATGTACACCACGATCGGACGTTGCGTTGTACGATTAGCAACCCGGCTCGCTGCTCTGTGCGTCGTTTGCGATCAGCTAACCCTAGGTACCATCGTATTTGTGCTTGGAAACCAGTCATGATTATGGCAAGTTTCTCATCACGTAGGTCTTCAAGATGAGCAAGAACACCAGCTTTGAAGAAAACTTTTGTAAGACCAATACGGAACATTTCTTCTGTTACAGATCCATCATTAATAAGCTTAGACATTATTGCTTCTGCGCATTTTTTTTTGTCTTCATCAGACTTGGACTCCTGGGCAGCAAGAATAGCGTATCGTTGAACAAAGTCAGGATGAAGAGTTCTATTAGGGAATCCCTTGCGACAGATACGANAGTCAGCTGGTTGAGTACTAAAGCGGCATCAATGACACCTGACGCTTTCTTCTCATTGGGAATTATACAACGGATGAAGTGAGGATGGGTTTTGTTCAGCATATTCATCAGATTATTAAGAGATTCGCGATAGAGCATAGAAACAGTCATGAACGATCCAGATTTGCCTTTCTTTTTACCACCTCCACCTTCTGAAATTAGTTATTGATATTTAGATAGATTTAATTATATGCTCTACTTACCTTTAGCCTTAGCTGCAGCCTCTTCTTGAGTGGTATAGTCTTGCCAGATCTCGACTAAAAGATCGTTGCCCTTCGAGGCCTTCATTACAGAGACCACGGTGTCGTTTAGGGGATCTTTGTTCTTCTCCAGCCAGTTGGTAACATTATATCGCACAGTTCCGGCATAATGGCGCATAGCGAAGTGAGCCTCTGCTTGTTTACCTTTTGGCGGTTTTGGCTTCTCAAAGTTGGGATGCTTTCCTAGGTGCTGCTCGTTTAGTTTTTGAGCTAGGGTCATGTCAGTAGCCTTGGGGACGATGCATTCTTCATCGAGCATGGAGATGATACCAAGAGGCTAGAAAAATTGAATTGTTTTAAACGACTAGAAGTGGGAGAACAATATGATTGCTTCCAACCAGTGCGACATAAATGACTTACTTTCTCGATGAGTTCGATACAAGCTTGGAGATCAAGACCGAAATCTATGAAGGTCCACTGGATTCCCTCCCGTGCGTATTCTTCCTGTTCGAGAACAAACATATGATGGTTGAAGAACTGCTGTAGCTTCTCGTTTACAAAGTTAATCCAGAGCTGTTCGAACGAGTTGAACTGAAATTAATAGTCACCACTAATGACAACCAATTTTTATGGTATTTTCTCTATTTGCTAAACTCACATC
>JAJAVP010000450.1:10112-36134 GCA_020740425.3 Heterorhabditis indica
GTTGATCGCAGACTCGGCTGCATTAAACGATGACTCGGTTCAGAAGCAGAATATCAAACGGATTTGAAGCCAGCGTAGAATGTCACGTGCCTTTCATGTTAACTGTGTGCGATCTAAGACGATACTTTCAAATTACCCGTCCCATTAAGGGGCCACAAGTAGACGGCAGTTGCCTGATTCAGGCGGACCTCGGAGAAGGTTCGAGTTGTCCGTACGATTCCGCCAATACAATGATTTCCGTTGATTTTCCAGATCCCAATTTCCTGGGATGTTGCGAAAGCAAACGCTGGCGTTGTGCCAGCGCATCTCTCGCTTTAGCGCCGTTTCTGCTCGGCTGTCTTTCTGCTGTACTCTGTAGTCTGGTGTCCCAGACGGATGGCGGTCGTTCAATCGATCGATTCGATCTGCCGCCGTATCCTCAGGGCACAAGGTGCAGCCAGCCACAGCAGAGGACGCGTCGACCGGAAACAGTGGAGAAACCGAGGGACGAGCTGGCTCTCAGCCAACAGTTTTTTAACACCCTAAAAATGCATCCGGATTTCCCCACAATAAACCTCACTTGTGATATATTCTGATTAGGACCGAAATCAGAACAATCTAAAAATTTAAGACAACTTACATACTTGTGGTGGTACGTCAAATATTGTGACTATGTAAGTTAACTACTTTCGCATACGAAAATCACCCGCGCATCATTTATAACAATACCATGGAAATCCAAAACATCCAATTATTTGTATTATTTGGTACCCCTTTTGCAGGAGACATGTGAAGAAATGTTCGCAGTAGGCATAAAGCCTTCTAATATTCTTCAAGTTGTTGGAGACGTAACGAAGAAGGAAACACAGTTGAGGATAATCAATAGCACAATGGAAAAGTGGCATCAGATTGATGTGCTGGTAGGAGTGTTATTTCTATCAAGCAACGTTAAGAACAAAATTTTTCTGGAAATATGAAATTCTAAGTTATAAATCTAACGAAAAATCTCATGGTTTTAGTTTGGATTTAACCATTAAATTAAAACGTTTTATTTTAATGAATAACCTATTTTGCATACTTTAAAAGCCTCCAAGTTTCATATCTGATGAAGGGTCTCTTACTAATCTTCAACCAACTTTATAGAAGAACAAAATTATTATATTGCATGAAATTCATATGATCACATTTTTATTTAATAGGTGAACAATGCTGGTGCTGCATTTCCTGATGCTAGTGGAACACAGACGTGTACATCGGATGATGAAAGCTTTGAAAGAACGTTTGAACTTAACTTGAAAAGGTGATGAGATTATAAGCACCACTTTATAATGGCGTAATTATTCACCTATATGAAATTAGTTGACGTTCTGTGCTGTATTCACAGGGATAATCGTTCACAAATTATTTCTCGATATTTTCTACATGGCTGTATTGATTACAAGCCAGAGAAAGTCAAAAAATGCATGTATTTCAATGAAACCACTAACATTATCAAGTTTAAGGCGTCCTTTCAATTTGCTTTTCAGTGTAATTCAGATCACTCGACTTGCTATCCCCCATCTGATAACAACTAAGGGGGCAGTAGTCAATATCAGCAGCATCGCATCATTACAGTATGCTGTAAGCTACTTTACTCCTATACGAAATAATACAAGTTAATTTATGAAAATCCTCACAAAGTAGTAAAAATTTCCTTCACTTCGTGAATTACGTGAATTAAGAGGTACGAACAGCCCAAAATCTACGGAAAAAAGAAATTCTTTTACTATTCCCTTAACAATTATAACCTCTTAAAATATTTTTTTACTTAAACAAATAGAAATCTCTATGAAACATTACTATCTATAAGAAAAATCTAAGAGGATAGTTTTGAAGGTTGTAATAAAAAATAAAGGATGATAATATTATCGATTAATACCTAGTGAGTAGTGAAGAGACTATTTCTATATCATTAGTTTGGTCTAAATTATTAATTAAGAAACTATCATAGATTACTTTGATGCTTGATCAATTCATTATTTTGCTGTAAATTACTAAGCCCATAATCTTAAAAATTTATAAGGGTCAAGAAAAATCTTTTTCTAGGAGAAAATAGTTCGGCAATCAATAATAAAAATTTAGTGCCAAAAAATACCGTTCTATGCTTTTGCAAAAGCAGCTCTGGATCAGTACACTAGAGCTTTGGCTCTTGAACTAATAGGACATGATGTGAGAGTTAATAGCGTAAAGTGAGTTTTTTCTAGGAATTATTGATTTGAATATGTTTATCATTCAACACACGATTTTTCACAAGCCCTAATGTCAAAGACTCAAAAACGCAGAGGATACGAATTTATTTGAATTTAAAATAATTATACCAGAGTGGTGAAAAAAAACTAAAATTTTTACATGAACTTATTATTGTTACGTCCTTACTTATTTGTTATGCCACTTATATTGGTATTAGGCAAATAACATTTATTTTAGTCCAGGAATTATTGATACTAAATTTATGAATGCAACCGGTATGCCACAAAGTGCTGTCAATCAGGTATTTTGCTACAGTTGTATTTTTCAGAACTATAGTTGAATTGATATAATAATTTTACACATACCAGTTCTGGAATTTCTGGGATGAACACCGTAATGTCATGCCACTTGGAGTTGGAACACCAGAAGATATAGCAGAAGCTGTAGCGTTCTTGTCTGACAGAAGTAAATCCAGATATATCGTAGGACAATGTTTGGTGGTAGATGGAGGTACTTCCAACGTAATGGGTATGGACGCATTCAAACACGAGTGGTAGCCAGTGGGAATAACGGCCACCTCTTGAATATTATTGATTTATAAAGAAATCCTTATTTTAAAACATAGCAGAACAGTATATTTTACTTTTACTGGCCCATTTTACTACCAAATATTTGAGGTACTACTAAATGGACAACAAATTGTTTTTAGCCATACGAACTACGGAAAAGTAAATATATTGTAGTTGTATAGTTTTGTTTTTTATTGTTTTTACCCTTATTGTATATATACAATAAAAATTCTAAGTTATTGAAATCTATTAAAATGGTCAATGCATTCAGCAAGGACATGATGCATGACTTTTCTACACTTTCAGAAATCTATCCAAAGACAGCAATCAAGCAATGTGTCATATTAGTAACTGGAAAATAATCTTAAAGAAATGTACAAGCACAATAAACTGTACATAAAGTTATGAAAGCTTTTATTGAGCTAAACCTGAAATTTTAATAAAAATTGCAAGAAATAGTTTATAATGTCATAATGAAATTGGCATTCTGTACCAATGCCAACACAAAAAATGGAAATAACAAAAAATACATTGCTGAAAACTGAATATTTAAAACAGGAAGCCAGAAGCAAGGACCAATTTTTTTCTCGATAAACACCTCAATTCTGGTTTTTGCAGTGGTTGTTCTAGGTAACTGGAAGGATGCTCGGAAGAAATCGGTGTTCTCCAGGATTATTTTCACCGGCTCACGATTTTATAGGGCACCTAATTAAAGTATCTTTTTTAGTATGAATGTCCTGAAGACTATAATAATAGAGGGCGTGTCCGAGAAAATGACATTTTTAATTGAGGGACTTAGAAAAAAGGATTTCTTTGATCTTTCACCTCATCTCCAAGTAAAAATTCTAAATCAGGTAGTATGACTATGCAAATCGAGTTTCTGAACATTTCAACGGATTAAANCCGAGGGACGAGCTGGCTCTCAGCCAACAGTTTTTTAACACCCTAAAAATGCATCCGGATTTCCCCACAATAAACCTCACTTGTGATTGGATACAAAGAAAAAAAACCCAATGCATTACTTCGCATAAGTGTTAAAGATTGATAAGTTTAAATATAAATGCTTATAAATTACTATAGTATAAGGCATTATTGATACCTTCAGTTATATTTTATCCTTTACTTAGAATGCCCCAGTATCAACGGGCAGCGAACCCAGTTCTGTCCAACTCCTGGTGAGGACGATGACTGGAAATGCATTAGGGGAGTTTAAACAAGTTGGATAATCATTAATATATAATATGAATCTAAAGTCTAGTTTCAAGTGTAGGTAATCTATTCAAGTATTCTTTTTCTTTTACATAAAGGGGCATCTAAATCCTATCCAACCGTTTTTTTCCCGCTAGGATGATGTTTCGTCAAAAACACAAATATAGAAAATTTTGTTTAATTACACGAGTAGAAAGTTAAACATTTATGGATAATTACTTGGTATTCATATTATTCAGTCAGTTCAGATGGGATGTGTGCTGGTGTGAAATTGACATTCAAATATCTATTATCTTTTTATATGAAATAGCAATTTCAGTAGTTTACCGATAGAATTTCCTATGGAAAATACCATGTAATGACTACATGGAAAGGCTATTGGGAGTAATGGAATTCCAATTCGCATTGTTGTGCCAAATTATCCCAAAAATGTTTTGAAAGAAAATATGTACTACTGAGTAGTTGAGATACATATGTTATATTAATATAATATTTTTGATCGAAAATTAACTATTTTCTTGTCACCGGTATTGTTCATGTCCCACGTCTAGCTTAGTTTTTCAAATAAGTTTGGCATAGAAGTATGAAGCAGATTTATAGTTATTTCAACAACTTTAAAAACATAATTTGATACGTGATATATGGAAACGAGGAAGTGTTCTTTTCGCAATTCCTAGATTTACAAGAATACAATTAATACTTCAAAGTATTTAATTATTATGTTTGGACGAGTGGTCATTTTTCTGCTTTTATCTGAAGTCTGTCTAAATTAATATTTATAAACTTGAGTCTAATGAATGGGAGTTAACTGATTAACTCCCAATCGTATATGACATTCAGGTATTTGGCGTAAAATAAATTTAATGTAAGGAATCTAAAGCGAACAAATGATTGAGTCGAACAATGAGTGGAAATTATTGTTAATTGTTAAAGATGACATTCTTCTGCTATAGAACCGCGATGTAATACGTAAGGGAAATATCCTAGAATCGTCAGTTTTGTCTCCTAAAAATTTTGGCTCTTTGAATGACGTTGTGAGTCGTGATGAACTAAGCTATTTTTTGGTGTATTGACGTCAATTAAACTTAAAGTGGTTTTTCTGTTTAGAATACTCAATAGAGACTTTAACATTAAATAGTTTTATTTAGCGTAGTCCTATCTAGTAATAATATATCAATATTTATTTTTAACATGTTGTTATTAGAAATGCATATTTCAAAGATTTAATTTATGAGTAAGCTTGTTGTTAGGAACTATTGTAGAAATTTACATGGAGATAATTAACTGCGTATTTTTTGTTTTTTGTTCATAGTGGCTTGTTTTAGACGGAAGAATAGTTAGATTATTTTTAGATACGTAGAATTGTGCAATGGTTTCGTAGACTGTCCTAATGGCGAAGACGAAGAAGCTCTGATGTGTACTTTCCATTTGCTGGTCAGATCACTACTACATTCATACTTTTCTCAGCAGATAAACCCAAAAAAATAATACACCTTATTTTGCGCTCTTTAGTACAATTTAAGCAAAAACATTCTAGTGAAATAATGTGAATAATGGTGAGGAGAACTACGCTGCACTCTAACTTCGCCTTTTATAAGCGCAACGGTAGTCTTATTTGTGACGTTGTTGTCTTTGAACACGCCTTAATTTGTTATAACCACATGCAAAGTAAAAGAAAGAAACACGTCGCGTTACTCATTATCATTACTTTTCAAGAACACTTTGTTTTTCAGCACAAAGATGAATTGACTGCAATGCGTACGAGAGTTCGCGGCTTAATGGCCTCAATTATTCGCGAATAATTTATTAGCTGTTGTGAAACATCATTATTCTATTTCATAATTAAATTTTAAATAGTTAGGATACTTTGAAATGGAGAATATTTGATATCTAATCTTTCAAAATCTAGACACTTAAACATACCAATTTCTGAAATATTCCGTCTAAATAATATTTACAACTTTGCATCTATGATTCAGTAGTTTTAATTTATGTGCCTCATTTAGCCTTAGTTAAATAAACTACTGCTGCAACATGTTTTTCAACAATTGAAAAAATAAGATAATGGAAACCCACAAAAGCAAAAACAGTGGGTGATTCGGATGTGTGATTATGGAGGAAAACATTCGTTGACAATTAGATGTTTGCCTCTTAGAGGAAGAAACCGAAGATCTTCAAATATAAAATTTTGTCTTTAACAAGTACGAAAAACGATTAACGGCTTGCTATAAGTGTTTTATTCTGCTGCTTCCATATTAATGGAGGAAATTGGTATCTCCACCACCAAACCCTCAGTGTCAGACCAATTACCAAATAGTGGACATGCGATGATGCAAACTTGCAGTGGTGATCCATCACAATTTATGACGACATCTGACTAATATTTAATACACAGAATGCAATTACATCCTAGAAATACAAGGTCAAGTTTTCCCGTTGCGGTTTGAATTCATTCTCATTACGAAGTCCAATTACCAAAACAAAAGTGCTTTCGATATCTTATTATGTATGGCTTAAGTCTGTAGGCAGGTAATTATGACATGTCCGAAGGTCGACTGTCTGCAACAAATTGATGCCCTTTCTCATTTATATTAATGTTAATATTGTAAAGGGTCAGTATCTATGAAACCTCTTCCACTGATGTCGACAGTAGTTGACGTTAACGAACCATGAAAGATAGTCACAATCCTCACAACCTATATGTAAGTTCTGAGATGAAACTAATTCACACATTTGAACGAATCTTAAATAGTTAGTATTGTAAGCTACTGCAAATCCAAGTATTATGCATTAAATTTGCCTACAATTAATTATATAAAATAAATTTCTTCCAAATAAAATGATGCAACTATACCGTTCTGCATAGGGCTAGCAAATTATAAATTCCGCTCTTTTTGCCACAACATAAATTCAAAACAGAAACGGGCAGCAATAATCGTAGGACCATTACCTCTAGCTCTCGTTGTTATGAAAGCTACCAGTTTGTTTGAATGAAAGTATCAAATGAAAGAAATCTGCAGTGCACATCACAGTAAGTTGATGATGTGTTTATTCGTACATAGCTTGAACAGAATGAGGTGTAAGTGGAAGCTGGATATGATACAGAACATGACAGGAGCTTGTATGACACTACTTGAAGGGCCAATATAATGCGTATATACAGCAACACTATAGAACACACATTTCTTCTTCGAAATTATCGGCGAAAAAGTTCTTAATTATGCTTCCTTTTAATATCCTATAATACCTTTCTATCATATTCATCAATGATTAGATCACGAAGTATTATATTAGCCCTCTGATTACGAGTACTAAAAAAACAGGTCAAAAATATGGTAAGAATACTTATGAAGAAAAATTCTATTTAACTATTGAGGTAAAGCTCAACTGTTTAACTCAATGGAGAAAACTTGTCTCGCATTTATATTCCGATGATCTGTAGTCTTCTAATTCACTCTCAGTAGGAGCTACCAGAAGGAACTGCAGGGATTGCCCTAATTTTGAGCTGAACACTAAAAGACCAGATGAACAGTAGATGTTGTAGCCAAATGGGAGTGCATCTGAAGTTGTCTTAATTTGATCTTCTGTTTCGCTATAATCATTAGTGAACTCAATTTCAGTAGACCAATATTTTTAGTTGCTGGTGTTGCGGTATCATTATGGTAAACTTTCCATATTTTGGTGTTCTCTAACAATCAAGTAACATAAATTTAGAATCCTTTTCACCTGAACAAATTGACTTCGATGCCATTGACATATCACCCAGTCTAGGTCCTTGCTCAAAGTGAATTTTACTCGAACACTAAATCATTTCAAGTATTAGTACATAAGCATGCGTTCACAGAATAATTAGTACTAATAGGATAATAAACAGCTTTATTTAAAGGTATGAAATGCTGTGCATTTTTAGGACATAAATGTGGTATTGTGGTTTAAAAATAATACTCACCACTGATGTATGTGTTTTCACTTTCGTAACTATAGTTTTAACTCGTCCAGGTAACATAAGGTTACAGTTTTCTTCTGTTTTATCATGAACTAGTGTTAACGGAAGACCGACAAGATCAAAGGGGACTACATCATCACAGCCTGATTAATTAACATTAGTACAATAAATGTCTTCACTAGTTACAATGAAAGCATATAAAAATAAGAGTGCTTCCAAAGTCAAATTTATATCCAAATGATTTATACGTACCGAAATAGGTTTCGTAGTAGTTCATCCCTATTACCGTTCCTGGCGGCAAATATCTTACACTTATTAGATATTCACGTTGATTTCCCACAAATACTCCCACATCACCACCATTTTTACAAGGAAGGTAAAACTCAGTACTGCTGGCATCGGAGATCTAAAACTTCGATATAGAAAAATTTCAGCGTTAATAGAACTTTAAGGCTATGAAAAAACTCCACTTAAGTTAAATTCTACTAGTTATGTACTACAATGATATGTATTGAACACGAAATAAAATAAACTCTTTATCCATGGTTTAACTAAGTTATTCTACAGTAGATAAATAGTATTATATGGGTTATTTCTTTTTTCACAAATATTTTAAGCAAAGTCAATAAAATAACATCTTAGTCAAAGAAAAACTCACAATTATATCCTTTTCATGCCCTGAGCAGTGAAACGAATTCCTCTTATTATCACCACTGAAAGTAAGCTGAACAGCAGACTTTGCAGGTATGATGATTGAAATAAGACAGTGGTCTTTCGAAGGAAGAATGTAGCTACCCTTTTCAGCGATGGCTTGTCCGCATTCTAGAGTGACTTTGATACAGATATGTAGTGATTGACAAGGGATGTGTGGTAGCATAACTGACACATGCCTATTTCGTATCCAACAACAATTTTTTACCTCCTACTCTTGAACTGAGGACAAAGCAAGTGAATATAAGTTTTACTAGTTTCAATGTAAAAATTTAATTATCATTTACCTATGGATTGCTGCCGTGAGAAGAAAGAGAGTGTCTGTAAAATCAAATATTATGTATGCGTGTTGTTGGAACCTTTCTAGCTAATGGCTAACTCACATTAGTTAAAGGTATCAGTGAAAGATAAGCGACAAGTTGTAGCATTTCCTGTAATTATCCAAATTTCATATATTTTTCTCGATGTACACCAGCAAGAGAATCAAAGCTCGATATAAATTTTCATTTTGCCATTGATTACAAGCAAATCAACCTTGATTAGAAAATGTCTACTAGTTCCGGACACACCAAATCTCTTTTGCCTATGCTACGTTTCCACTAATAGTTTGCTACAATACGCAGTGCCACAGCACATTTAGAAGGGAAGTCACCTCAGCACGTGGGATGAATAAGAATACTTTAATATAGACACATTACGAATTGCAGAGAAATTAAATCTATCTAATTATATGGCATTCCTCACATCTCGATAAATAAGCTTATTCAAAAGACAAGTTAAATTTTAACTGGTGGTAAACAAAGTTAGCAAATGTTCATTAGGTTTAATTCGAATACAGAATTTTTCTTTGTTTTGAAATTGGCTCACGGATTTCTTCTATCGCAAGTTATAGACGCTGTGATGAAATAAATATGGCTTTATTAAAAAATTATTTTAAGTAGCAGACCAATTATGCATAAATCTTTGAATAAATAAGATCTTACTTTCAACTTTGCAGTGGATTCAAAGACTCATTTTCTAGTAACAAATTAATAACAGATGTTGGTACTCAATTCTTAAGCCGGTAATAGAGCTTGTGAATTTCTATGTAGACGTAATTTGCTTTGTAATGTCTTTTTGACTTATTGTATTGTACAAAATTTGTATATGAAATCAATGAGCATTGTGATTAACGGTGTAGCTGCTGTTAAGTTTTTAATATTATTTAAGGCTTTTTCTTTTCAAAAATCGAAAAACTATTAGAATTTTTTAAATATCAACTCAGAATCGTTTCTCAAGGATTTTTGCGGAACTTAACTTTATTCACTTCATCGTAGGCGTGAGATATTCCCCTATGCATACATCAAAAATTATGCAAGTATTTATAAGTACTACCTAATTAGTAATGTAAATGGTGCAAGTTTATTTCTATGCTATTTTTAAACTGACATAAATGTGATGAAAAGGCGGAAAAGTGCTAGAAGAACAAAAACCTTGCTGAGCAAAACAATCTTTTTGCTAGATGATGATGAGTTCAAAAGTTCTCAATTACTAAAAATACTACATGTATCCCAAGTAGATATCTATGTGCTGATTTAAGAGAGGAGAAGAAATAATATCACTAAATAATTATTTCGCACACAAGTCAGTGAAAATGTTTTCCGTGGGTGCTGGCAGAAATAATACATATTTTCCTAATATATAGGATTCGAGGCACATAATCCAGATCTAATACCTTGGATCATACCCATTAAGGTTTTCATTTTTGAAGGTGTTTAAAAGTTACGTGTTTTGCAGAGATCCTTTAACCAATGACGTCAATACCAATTATTAAAAATAACGAAAAGATGTGAATCAGCCACGAAAGCGCCATAAATGATAGGATGTGTAATTTCAGAGACGAATTTTATCTCTTGGCCATAATTATCACCCTTTATTTAAGTTACGATAGAGCACAATTTCGACTTTACTAAAGTACTGGCGTATCACATGTTTCCTTAACTTAGAAAAATGTTGCGGTCTATAATCTAGAAAAGCTACTACGCATGCCACCCTCTAATGACTCCATGCGGGTTAGCTTATAAAATTGCGCCCATAATTAATCTTGAGAAAAATGGAACACTGATATCATCGTCAGAAAAGACTGAATGAAATTTTTGAAAAATTTAAAGCACAAATAGCTAGATTGTTGAGATATCATTTGAATGAGTAGAAGGTATAAGCCATCCACTTTCTTTTATAGCTATTTCTGACTTCTAAATAAAATAAGTGAAGTATAAGAATAGTAATAAATATAAGAGACAGAAAAAGATATAAAGAAAAAGTAAAAAGTAGCAAATTGGCAATTATTTTTGGTGGTTCGACTGCATCCTGTGGGCTGACGGATATTGTAGTGGTTAGTGAATTAGGTTTAAGATTAATAAATTCTTATTGTGTTTGATGAATAACCGCTGTGGTGTATTTGGGATTGTTTTGACTAGATTAAAGATCTCAATCGAAGAAATAGGGTCTGGTCGTCGTTTGCAATCCAACATCGTCATTAATTTGCATAATAAGCTGAATTTTCTGACTTAGAGATAAGACGTCATAATGAAGAGAAGTAATTTAGTACATAGATTTGAATAACAGCTGTGCTCTACTTCTAGTAATGAGCAAAGAAATATTGTTATCTACTCTTCATTGCTTCGAGGTTCTTGTAATTAATTCGTACAGCACTGCACTGTCTATAGACAAGGCAGGTGATCAAGAAAAGCGTTTTTCGACAGGCTCTGAGGAAACGGACGTCTTTAGCGGAGCACATATCAGAGTTCAGGCGTGACGAATGCCTAGTAAATAATATTCATCTGCCATTTACTTGCTAGCATCGTACAATGAGAAACGAGGTCTTGGGTCTTCACCGCACAAACTAAAGTACAATATGGAAATGAGAAACAATAATGTTCGATAACTTCTGCTGTTTACCGCTGTACTACAATAAACAAAGTGATTTATTACAGTGACATTTCTCAATACTTAATAGAAACCCTGAATTATCCGGATATCACGTGTTCATTCTCCTCTAAATGCTCATGATTCAAAATTGCTACGCTTTGATGATATATTTCGTTTTCACAATTACTATAATAAATGCAAATGAACAAATGACCCGAAATCTGATCAAAGAGGGAGGACGTAATACTATCGAATATATAAAATGCCCATTTATTAATTTCAGTATGTACTAAAAGCTAGGGTAATTTTAGATATATTCTAATTAATCTTTAGAAGTTCAGTGTCCGATTATTTTTTTTGCTACAATAACATTAAGGAATACGATTCTAGAATTTTAGTATTGACATCAAATAGCTTGAAAACACTCTTCATAACGTTCCAAAAACATCTAGCATAAGTTTTACTACTACATACGCAGAGGCTCCACTGCCTTCTCCACGATGAGCAGGAGACAACTGGGAATCACAAGAGAACACTGACTTTCGCCTCAATATAATTTAGACTTCTTAGCGTTAAACATGTAGAGGTAGGAGCTTAGAACATCTGTGGTACACTTTACTTATCCAATATCATTTTCTAAATGCTAAATTATATATTTAATGAGACTAATTGAGTGTACTTTACATTTCTGAATTAGTGTAACTGATACACTTGACTTATTAAGAGCAATTTTAAAATTTGTAATGGAGGATTGAATCATTAAAGAGCTAACATTCTCAGTAAAGGACTAAAACTATACAAAGCAAAAATATTGATTATTATAAAAACATATTGGAAACAGTACAAATATTCCTTTAAAGATTAAACAGAATGAAAAATGTAAAGACTGTTATGTTCCGGTTGGAAACTATTTCGGCATTAAGATAAACAGATTTTTTCTATTACCTGCAAGAACTGTTGCCGAAATTGACAATTAATTCTAAAAAAAAGGTGCTTTTGTGATAGTTGCTGAACAGATCTTATTGTATTGTTTATCTTCTCATTATTATTTATCAGCAGTTACTGGCAAGTTGGAAATGAAACAAGATAAAAAGCTTTATCTTTGTTCAAAAAATGCCGAAAATAATATAAAGAAATTTAGGAAAAAACAGATGTCGTCATCTAAATTTTCTACACAAACAGACAACACTATACTTTTCAAATGTGCATTTAACAAGATTGTTAATGTGCTTTTTTCCAAGAAGTATCCCATTGATTGTGCAAATTTTAGCTCTCGAAACGCTTTACTTGAATTATCATAAATATATAAACTGAATCCTCTTTAGAAGCCATGTACAGATTTTCAGCAACCTTCAGAACTTAGTTTCTCTATTAAAGTATTATCTACTAATATAGATCCTTGAATGTAGGCGCTGTAAATGTCGCAAGTTTTCCACTTATCCTATATATGGTTTTAATAGATTTTATACTAGATCGTTAAGAGCTAATAAATTACAAGCTTTCTCGTTTCCTAGATTTGAAACTAATTCATACATGGACTCACTTCTGAATATAGGATTCACTATCACTAGCACAGCAACTAATCATGGACTGGCCAATCAGAATATAAGTGGATACGTCATATTTATGTGCTAAATTCGTTTACTGTTCGTATGCCTTCGAATGTAGTCCTGATACTTGCAATCTAGCACAAGAAAAATAGTCAAGATTTTCCATTCTTATCAAACAAGAGACCTATAAACGTTTCAATACCCATTAGATGGACACCTTCATGACTGAATCAAAGTAAAGCCTATGCAGCCATAATGCGTTGTGAAAAGAGAAGGGTAGCTGGAGAATTAAAGCATCTTAAAGTATTGTTCGAAATCTACCTCAGAACAAGTAAAATTTAAAGCTCATTTTGTCCAAGACTTAGTGAGTGTCCAATTTGAGAGAATACATGAAAGAAAATACAATTTCATGGTGCGTGAATTTATAGTGAATTAAACTGAAAATTAGGGACAAAATCGTTGTTTGAGTACTTTCGTAAATACATCCCAATTTAAACTCATATACTGTTGAAAGTCATTGTTGTAGGTATTTTGAACTTAACATCTTCACTTTAGTACTAACTTTCTCGATGCTTACACTACTTGATAAAGTTATCCTAAAAAATGGATATATTGTTTTCACAACGTGAAATAATAAACAGATTTATTAATTTCAATTTATACTTATTAGTCACAGAATACCTCAAATTTTTGTACGTGAGTACTTTCTCTCAAACACTACGGAAATCAAGTTTGAAAGTAAGGGCATTGTACCGCGTCGTTCCTCGAATAGTAACTAAATTATCATTGGAGGTGAAGACAGTACTATTGGCACAGCACAATCTGGAAGAAGTTTATGACTTTGAAGGTATTCCTGATAGTTTATAATTTATGCTTTTTATGATAACTTACAACATTCCATACGTATCAAAATATCCCAGGTTGATTTCCATGATTTGCCAAGTACAACCTTGGGGGCAAGTAGTAGTTCCTTGACTAATTCGTACTTGAATCTTGCTACCTTGGGGTGCCTTTGAAAAATAATCATTATGTGACAGAATTAATTTCATAGCTAAATTAATGGTTGATATTTCAATTATAATTCCATGTGAACTTAAAACTTTTAATAAAATGTTTTTCTATAGTAAATGCTTTAGATAAATCATACTGCAATATGCCAGTAACAATCAGTTGGAGTGCTAGTGGTGCTGTAGCTATTTGAGTCTCCAGCCTGTCCATTCAAGGTATTCCACTGGCTGTTAGCCTGGTCAAAACAAGTGCTTTAGAAAATTGGATATAATTATCTTAACAGAGATATTTAACATTTCAATGTCACACCTATGAAATGAAAAAAATCTGCTTGAACCTCTTTTCAAAAAATTATGCACTAAAACCTGGACAATAGCTCCGTTGCAATTCACTGCTGAGCCTTTTGGAAGTTGATCACATAAGTCTCCAGCAAAAACTCTGGGACATTTACATTTATTGCAATTTCGCGGATCCACATAGCCTGGACTACGACATTGGGGGGATGAAGTACATCGATCTATAAATATTTTTAAAGATTCCGGAAGTTTTCAATTAGAAAGACACTAATATGGTAATTTTGAGTTGAATAATAACGAATGTAAAATTTAAAGCGCGATACTGTGCATCTTAGTCACAGAAAATCACTAAATTGCATTCATCTAAGGCATGCTTTATAATTTAATATTGAACGAACTCACTTGAACAGTTATAGAGCAAATTGATTTCTCTAACATCTGAAAATGCTGGAGCCTCTCTCTGTCCCATTGTATCTTGGTAATACGAATTTTTGGCAATAAGAGTGTATTTACTTGAGTCCCTAGCGAATGCATCTAGAATTTCATTTTACTTATACTGAACAAGCAGTGAAGTCACATAACAACCCCATTCTTTCATTTATAATCAGTAATATAAGGTCTTACAAGCATTGTATTGCATCACACTTCCATAGTCATATCTCTTATTAAAATGCGTCTCGTTTTGAGGACTCGCCTAAAAAGAACATCTAGTGTATATTTCACTACAAAGCTGAGATAGTAACCAAGTAAGAGCTTTAACCCATACCTTGACGAAATTGTACTGAAGACTCTGAACGATATTACTGTAGTCCACTGTTAGCCAATCGTCTCTGTCATATCTTGACTGCGTGTGGTAAAGCGATAATGCGTGACCAATCTCATGAGTGACGGTTCCCAACTATATATAATATTCAATAAACAAGTCCTAAAGAACTACAGTTCATATTTATTTGCAATTTGACTTACATTATTACATCCTGATCCAATAGAAATATCCTGACTCTCCCAAGTAGGTTGCCTACCAATGTATGACGAGCAACCACTACCGCTATAGAAACGTAGCCGATTATAACCATTTGCATTTTTCTAAAAACATATTTTATGAGCAAATATTGGCATTTTTTAAATAAATTTTAAACTTTCAGGCTATAATTCTGATTATACCAAATCAGTGGAAAATATTAGATCGGTACAAAAATAATTGCAGGTTTTAACCATAAACTTTCAAAAGTATATCACAGTTTAGAATGAAAATTATTAATTGAAAAAAAAAACCATTGGACTTCACACATTTTTCCCAACGAGAAAGAAGATTATTTATTCCTGCTAGATCGAATTCTGGAGCCTGGAGACAACAAATCCATCGAAAACTCGTTGAGTTGCTGTTTGGTTTTTGAACATCTTCCCTCGTAGGAAGTACTCGAGATGCTTGAATAATTTATAATCGGTCGATGAGAGGACTGGAGAATACTGTGCGTGAGCGTTGTCATAAGGAACAGTTAGTCCTTTTCGATTGACTAGCGCTGGACGTAAATGTTCCAGTTTTTGGTGCATTATGTCGATTTCCTGACAATCTTTCTGATGTCATTGCTTCACCAGGATTTAAGAAACTGTACTGAATAACGCCATTCGCTGACCACCAAACGGTAGCTATTTTCATGAAGCTTTCGTTTAGTAAACTTGGTGCTTATGTCCAGTCTTGCCACTGTGATGAACGTTTTTGATTATTGTACAGAATCCACTTCTAATCACATACGACAAGGCGATCAAGAAATGGATCATTTTGTAACGCAAGAGGAGCGTAGAGATTTCGTATCGTCGATTTGCTTGATGTTCGTTCAGCTCATTTTCGCCACGAAAATTTAAAATCATGAAAACCGCAATTCTTTTTGCACCGACCTAATAAAATGTAAAATAATAAATACATACTGTGAAACTTAGGCAGGTGTTGTCCTGCCAATAACGTATACCTTGCTCGATGAGACTAGCAACCGAACTACCTAAATTTTGAATATCAATAGATGTTCGCTAGTTAAAGAACTTAATCAACACTTTTTTATTCTATTCATTCGCCACCTTAGACAGGGACTTACTCAGTCCACTGTCTAGTGTGTAATTGATCGCAACTGCTGGATTCCAGAATAAGTTGGGATCTGTTTGAACACCCCGCTTAACTCTTGAAGATTTCCCTGCAACTAAGCATAAAAATAAGTAATCCAATTGTTGGTAATCGTGAAAGATAAATAGATTATCAGTACATCACCTTCGATCTGGGCTAGCAACGCATAAGCTTGTTCCGGCGTTAACAAAATATCACCTTGGAATAGCCATGAAATAATATCTTTATTTATTTCTGGTATATCCGGTTCAATGTGCTTTTTTTTAGCTAACTTTTGAAGGAGTGCCTTAAATGACTTTGATATTAGAATTTAAAAAAAATGTTTACATTAAACATTTGTTTAAACTCACCGGTGGACTATTATTCGTAAACCTCTGTACTTTCCTATTGATCGTATCCAAAATATTTTTAACAATTAGCCTGTTTTCAAATGTATCTGAACTTCCATTATGAATCAATAATTTTTCTATCTGAAAGATACATCTAGCTCTTCGAGTCGCTAGCACGCAGCTGTATCAAGTAAACGTGAGTTTAATTCTTAAAGGCCATAAAGTGGATAATTAGTTTTTCTGTAACCATAGTTTAATAATGAAATTTAAAAAATAATGAGGATTTCCTATTTATTTGTTTTATAGTTTACAATGAAATCTCAGGTTATGAGTACGTAGTGCTCTAATGTCTCTAATGCATGCAGTTCTAAGTGGGATAAGAGCAAAAGTACTAAGCATACCTTTTTCAAGTCAGGATAATTTCCATTACTTCTTGTAATAGCACCAAATATAACGAGAAAAAAGAGCTTCATAGTTTCAAGCATAGTTTTGATTTTTATTCCTTTTATATACTTTTTTAAGTCTGTTATTTTGGTGTCTTTGTGAGTTGTTATGTCTGGCAATTAATTTATTCTTAAGCTATTGCAATGCTTAAGGTGAAGTAAAAAAACACGAGATAACAGTTCCACGGTATTTGCTCTTCCGTAGAACACTGGTACAGGAAATGAAAATATCATAGGTCATAAATCACATTATCCTTCTTTTAAGCAATAATTCTTTTATAAATATACAGTAGTATTACATTTGAATGCTTTAAAAATATTGCAAGAATGCTTCGTCAATAACTCTCACTTATTGGTACCTTAAGATGTGTTCGGATTACTGTATAACTACTAACTAACGCTTACGTATACAGCTCATTATAGTAGCATTATACTAATTGATATGTAAGGTAATCGATGTAAGATTTCCATATTTTTCTGTACCTTATTTTGTGCTTTACTTTTTAAAACATTTTTTTCGATTCTCATATCAGCTTGCTCTTTGCTATTTGACTGCACTCTTTGTCAATAGCATTACCTTGTTATACTAATAGTTCTGCTTGTGAAGGAGTGTAATAAATGTTCATTCGAAATATATTTAATGTCATTTCAACCCTGTTATGAAGCTGGTATTTATCCCTTAGAAATTTTGTTGTCATACTCCTTCAGGAGCAGTAAAATCCAAGAAAAATTTGGAGTAACGTTAATGATTTCTTTGTAAAAAACTGCAGGTATCAAGTAAATTTCTAGAAAAATTGCTAGAAAAATTATTCTTCCTTATTTAAAAATCTTTGTTTTTCAAGAAAAAAGATGCTATATCACTGTCCAATCAATTAATGTACAACGGCTTATTAAGCAATTAAAATGTAAATATTTATTTCTGGCAAAAGAATTCCGATATATATGATTCTAATTATTTTTCAGCAATAGTTCTACTAGGAAATATTTTATTGCTGGGTTCCAAATCTGATGGCCGTACGTTGACTCTTCCTAGATGTCCTCCGAATACGTCTGCCGGACTTTCCGCCATATTGGCGATTGATCGAATCGTTAAGTTAGTGGTAGCACCGAACTAAAATAATAACTACTTATTTAACACGCTATCTAAATATTAGCGAATATTTAATAAATGTGAGTTATCCATTCGCATTATTTATACTGGAAAAGTTTAATATTAGTCATGGAAGATGTGAGAAGGTTAAAATATATAAGCTACCCCACCTCATCTGAATTCGCCTCCTTCTCGTGAATTTGGCTGTTTGTGTCGGATTCATACTAAAGTTAAAAAATAAATACAAGATTCAGTTCACCTAACCACATTATAAAACTTACAGAAAAGTCCACTGAGTGATACAAATTCCAATATTTATTCATTCGTGATTCCAGTACAGCAAAGTACCCTAAGTATCCATTCATTTAGTCCATCGAGTAAACAATAAAATGAAACACTAGGTTTTAGTAAATTAATAACTATAATACATGTGAGTAATCCAGAATTCAAGGATCAGAAAATATGGAAAATGTAAGGTTTAAGTTAAGATTTAGGTCTACCCTAGAAAAAAGTAACCAGCATATGAACGTACCATGAATTCCGTTCTCCATGTACAGATATTGCATCCTATTCACTACCTTTTGCAAAGGTAAACAAAAGAAGAATACAGTCGATACCAGTGGATCAAACTACAATATATTCATATTTTTAGAGCTTAGTGAAAACTGTTTAGCTTTAGTCAAAGAATTTAAACAAAACTGACCGTAGCATTTACTGGCATTATATCACCAAATCCAGCCGTGGTATATGTTTGGCACGAAAAATAAAACGATTCAAACCAAGTTAAACCTGGTTCTGAACCCATGTAGTCATCGTAATATTTCAGGAACGTAGACGTGAGAGAAAGCGGAACTAAAAGAATAATTTTGCAATGTCGGATTATTCTTGAAAACAATCAGGTATCGTCTTAAATTTCTAGAAGGCAAAGGAAACACACTAAGTAATAGAAGAATCGTGTACTGCACAGGTAGCATAATTTGTTCGTCACCAGTCATTAACGCCTTCATATTTTGTGAACTGCAAAGGTTCCATTAAATGTAACCAAAATGCTTTGAGCCAATTTTATTGGCACACATTTCTAACTTGCAAAAACTAACGTAAACTTCAGCTTTACATATCCGTAGAACTGAGTGATATAAACAAGTGCCCACTGTCCCAGATCACGGCTGATCACCATTGACACCGGGCAAAAGAGAGTCGTGTACAGCATCGTCATCCAAATACCAAGAATGGTTTCGGCAGAGATTGTACCTGCATATATCTTATATTCCCGCTTTTTTACTGCTTTACTATTTCTATAAGTACTTAAATCGATTAAAATATCTGTCGTTCTTTATAAAACTTATTACCATAGTAAGGCTGTCTCTTTATACTAATTATATTTGGATAATTTTTCGAGGAAATTCATCTCAAAATATATAAGCATTCAATTTTAAATACAAACAAATTTTCATGCATATGAAATGTAAAATTGCAAAATGTCTTTTAAATAAATGAAAATTACGAGCATACCGTATCCAACTGTAGTATAGAGATTCATAGCAAAAAAAATTGAGCTAAAGAAATTCCATTTTCTATGCTCATCAGTTTTATAGTAAGTAGACCATTTGTAGACGCCATCAAACTTGAGCAACTTTTTGTAGTCTTCCTGCAATGGCTAAGATGTAACGTAGATATACATTATTTTTACAATATACTGTATAAATCAAACTAAATAATATGCAATAATTTAAAGAAACTATTTTTCTTATTCCAAATGATTGTATATTACAAGCCTTAAACAAAGCAGCTTTCTGAGATACATTTGTTGTCAATTGTTCATTCTTGAATTCCTTCGCAAAGTCCATGATCATTTTGTTAATTCTTTCTTCCTTTATGGGAACAACCTGTAATGAGCTTTTTGGACCAAATGTTTTTGCAAAAACAATATATGGAAAGACTCCAAAAACTAGAAAATTAATAGGTATTTTAAATTCTTATTAAATAAAATACGATTTCTAAAACAGTGCTCAGTATACAGTAGTGTCACTGTCCATTTAGAATGGTGATGTGATATGAAAATAAGCGTCCTACATTTTACTAATTAATTAAGCCAATCAATATATATGTTATTTAATATATTTATACAGTGTATGAGATGCTTAACTGGATTTCATTCCTTGATTCTTGTATATAAAACAGAAGAGCACCGATGACTGAGTAGATTACAAGGACCGCGATCATAAACAAATGTTGCAAACCTATTATGTCATTCACACGGCACAGCCAGTAGTAGATATCTGCAAAGGACTGAGAGATTTTATATAATGGTTATTGGGAGAGAATTTGGAATCCTTTACCTGGAAGCACATCTTAATTAGATAAATGTTTTAATAAGCAGTATCAACTTCGTCATTATAGTTAAATACTTAATTATAATCCCAACTTACTTTTTTTTGGTTTAGATGGTCTTGCATCTACGGTTATTTCTTTTAAGTCTTCATTTCTTTTAATTTTTGGTTCAACTGAAACAATAGATTCAGAATAAAAAAATTAACAGTATTTACATACATAAACTAAATAAGACAATCTATGAGTGGATTAATAAAAATATTGTTTACCTATGTATTTGTATGTGGAAGTATCACTCATATCAGTCAGACTTATTCGTGGAACCTCAGTATGACCAAAAAACCCGCCTATAGTTTGTCGAGAAATCTCCATAGTTGTCCTAGAAGTTTCTAATTCAGTGAATGTATAAAGCATAAATAAGCTGTCCTATTTATTAAAAATATGAGGCGCTTATAAAACGTTAAAAAAGGTTAAAAGTGAAGACTGCTTAATACTGATCTCACATAAATAGAAGTTTTATGCAACATAGTCGTATAAGAAAGTGATAAAATGTTAGACTAATTTTAAATCGTAAAACAGTAGTTGGGTCCGGTTCTACGGTGACATTATATGTCTAGTCTCTGCTCTTTCAGCGTGAACCACAAAAATGTGATCTTTGAGTTGTACAACGACATTATGGCAGCACTTCTTCACTTATATAAACAATCTCATAAGCCAAAACTAGATTTATATTGTTTTGTTTTCGTTAGAATGCCACTGCATTGTCAATGGAAAATATAGTATGAGTCCAAATTCTCTCTTATAAATGTATAACTACTTCCGAGTACAGTGTTCATAAGATTAATAGCAAACAATTTAGCTAACTTTCTACATATAAAATCAAAGCTCAGTGTTTGCTGTCGGATATTTATTGTAAACATGAAATTAGTGAATACTACACTAATTACTGATGAGCCTCTCTTCGAATCACTCCATCTTTTTAATACTTGGCCGAAATCTGTCCATGGACACTCATTCTACTAGACGCTGTGCAACAAGCTCAACGCCAACATCGGAATTTAAAGTTTATTGTTATCAAGTAATAAACTTTATGTGAACTTTCCGCGTTTTATAAGGTTCTAACAATCTTGTAACCAATAAGAAACGAAAGAATAATTCAATACAGTGTACCACACAATTTACTTCGAAGAGAAAGTGATGTAACCTGCCGTAAAACTAGAAACTTCCAAAAAAGCAAAAGAATGGATTCTGGCTGACATTTGTTTACAAAATGGGGTAATTTGAAACATCCCAAGTGTGGTCATAAGAAAATTAGACGTTTCGGTTAATCTTTAAAAATGGGTGTGCATACTAATATTAATTTAAGTTCCAAATAAATATTTATTATGATAATTTAGAAGCAATTGCAAATTAACTTTAGCTTGAAAAAATTACCTCTTTTCCAATTTAGACTCTAATTTTATTAGGAATTCTTAATATAACATTTATGCACATAAAACCTATATACACGTATGACATCATGCGAAAAGAAGACAAATTCAATGAAGATTCAAAGTTCAAATAAACAAAATTGTTGCAAAATGGATAAATGGTATCCATTAATATTAGGTATCACCATATTCACTCTATTATTGGATGTCGCTTTGCAGTGACTTTTCACCTAGAAAAGGATTTGAGACATATTCTCAGCACGACAGTTGGTATCTGGAAACAAGAACATGTGAGAATTCCAAGAGTATCCCACTTAAGTCAAGTGAGGATACGGTTGATGATTACAATCAAAATTACCTTATGTTTTGTATACGGTTGTTTAATCAATAAATACCACTAGTTGATCTCGTACATCTAGACATCCAGGAAAAAAATTTAAACTGATACATAAAACGATGTTGTACGGAGAACTTGGAGCTAACGAGACAAAAAACGTTCGAAAAGTTGCAATGCAATATCTCAGATATACTGTCTTGTGAAATTCTACCGACACCGATTAGTGAGGGCTGTGCAACTGGAAATTTCTGCTAAACTGTGGCTGATTAACGCTGCCATCATCCGTTTCCATGACATTATCTCACTGAAATAGAATGTCAAAGGTACAAGGTATGCACTCTAATTAAGATAATTTTTGCTCATTGTATTCATTGTTTTTCAATCTGGTGATCGCGATCATAGAAGTAAAAACTAAACACGTATGCTTTTATTTGTTTCGTATTAATTTTTCTTGCTTTTTGAGTCAGGTATTGTGCAAAATCAGGTTTGATTTTCACTTGAAGTTCAGTTATCTATAATCACCTGTCTAGGTTCTATTCTGGGATGCAATACATTCAATCACGATCTCTTATTGTTCAAGCACAAAGTAGTGGCAGCTGCAGGAGAGCGAGCATCCAGAAACTCAAGGATAACTCAAATATGATCGGCCAAATCAAGCTATGCTATTAGCTAGACACTACGAGAAAAACTGCTGTAGAAAATTACTAGATAAATGAAAATAATGTTTTAGAAGTTAATACAAGCATTCAAGTGCAATCTTAAATAGATAGTGTAAACAAAATATAAGTAACAAACAGAACATGCATTTTAGTGATAAACACTGGTGGTATATTAACCTAAAAGTTCACAGCTAAGTATCATAGATCCCTGAAACTACAAATTTTAATTTATACTAAAAAACTGCAATGAGTGTAGCGCTGTTTTATTTAAAATTAATAAAGCCCACTACAGTAGAAGTTTCACAACTATTAAAGAAAAATATGAGCTATCAAGAATCGTACAACATTTGAATTCCTTCCACAATACAGGGATGCAGGTAGCATTCAGTGCAAAGCATACGATTTTCGAAGGACATTGTTGATCAGTATGTTAGGACGTAGTTCACATTCTGATTTTTGTACAAAATTACTCAGCTATCACTTCAATTTCACTAATTAACGAGAACTTCATAATTCTCTTGCTTTATGTACAATAGGAAGTCAGTGCAACCTTCGGGCTGTTTTTAATGAACTCAGAATTTAGCCTTAGATGTTGCAATCTAGCACTATTTTCTAAGCGGTGATCGCTGGAAATAAACAAGTGATGATCAGCCAGTGTGCTTGCCTTAATTCTGAATAGGAGTTGTACCCTTTATTTCCGCATCGAAGTATGCATATAAATAACTCCTATGGAAATTCTTCAAAAGCATCCACGCGTAGTGGAGACATCACTTCAGCTTTTGACACACACCTCTTAACTAGTTTCTCTCTTCACATTGCAAGCATTGTAACGAGAGGTCTCCTATATTTGCATAGTATTAAAACATCATTATTGTCAACGAATGTAGTATTTATATAAATAACAATATTTTAATGGTTTAGGGCGAATCATTGCTTCCGAGAAAAATTAGAAATATAAAATTCTGAGAATAGTTTATCGAAAGACTGGAGAATAAATTCGTCAAGAGAATATTCTAGGAGAGTTACAAATTTATTTCTATTAGTCTTCTAAATTTAGTCGCTAGTTATTCTATACAGTGGTTTGTTTAACTGTCTGGTGATGAATTAACAGATAGGTATACGAAGAAGAATAGTTATATTATTTTGCAAGACGAATTTGTAGAAGTAGAAGATGTTGATTTACAACGTGTATTTCGCAAATTTTCTGAAGTGTAACACCCTTATCGGACAACTAAAATATGTAATCTACTTATGTGAATAGACATATGAGCTGAGTAAAATAAATTGTTTATTATCATCAAAAAAAATTCCATTGGCCAATTATCTTCTATTGAATTTAAAATTTCGACAGCAGTCATCAATGCAGGTGTAACTTCACCATTACTTCGAATTATGATTATAAGAATTTTCCCACCATCAGCTGCTTTGCATATGGGAATACCTCTAAAGACAATTTTGGTTATTTGCACAAATTAAATTAAAGCTAAATATGTAAGAAACTCCAATTTTATTCCAGCATTTTTGTTTTCTGTTTGTTCTCTAAGGTCTAATTTGATAATGAAGCTGTAAAATATTGGACTACTAGTAATTCATATTAAATTTAAATTTATTTTTATGATTTTTCAAATCAGTTATCTTTTCAATGTTGTGGATTCAAAAGGTTTAGATAAATTATAATTGTTAAGCATAAACAATTGCTTCCTTATAATGAATAATTAAACAGATTTTTCTTAGTATAAATAATTATAAGGTGTATGCAAGAGTTGTAGCTGTTTTTTTTCCAAACTTCCCGTCTATTCCAATACTATATTAAATGTAATTCGCAATATCTTTCCTCGTTTTCTATGATCTTCTGCCATCGCTCGAGTAAATTTCGGATTCCTTCGCGAATGAACAACATCGGCTTGGAGGTAATGAATCCATCGATCCATTTTCGTACCTTAGAAGCATCTCGAAAACGCTGTCCAGCAAGCACTCCAGCATCGACCGGGATAAATAGTAATCCGAAGGCGCCAAGTCGGAGGAACAAGCCGCGTGCGGGAGAACTTCCCGGCCCAAGTTCAACATGGTCGCAGAGTACTCAAAGCAACATGCGGCCTAGTGGTGCCATGCAGCAAAATGACCTTCCTACTTTCTTGTCCATTAAATGGTCTTTCTGTTCTATTAGGTCGGCCAAATTAGGCGGTTGAAGACGGAGTGTTCGGCAGAAACCGTTTCACCCGGTCGGAGGAGCTCGTAAAACAGCACACCCTTCACATCCCACCAGATGCACAGAGAACTTTTTTGGCGCGGCTATTTGACTTTGCCGTTGGTGTTGATGGCTGGCTGGAGTCTGCCCAAGAATGTGTGCAGTCAGAATTATCGTACGAAGTCCATCTTCTCTCGGTAACAATTTTACACAAGCAGTCCTTTCTACGTTGTCTAGCAAGCAACGAGATGGATGTGCTGAGACGGCGGCCGATGCTGTTTTCGGAGAGTTCATGCGGTACCCACTCTCCGAGCTTCAAAATCTCTCCCATCTCATGCAATCGTCTCGAAATTGTTGTTTGACCCACTCCCCGCCGTTCCGCGAGTTCCTTTTGTTTTTGCGACGGTTTTCATCCAGCAATGATTTCAAAGAATCGGTCTTCGACATTCGTGGCATCCCAGAGCGAATAGAGCGAATGGATTCGCATGTTTCAGCACCACTTTTTCCTTATTGGCACTCGCAGAGAATAGAGTGGCGAATGTGCAGGTTTTGGTGGCTCACTGTGTTCGTTACTGTTTTGTGAGGATTTCTTTACCAATAATTCGCAACATATGACTTTTAGAAAACTAGAAGACTAACACCACAAATAGCCAAAAAGACGGGAAATTATTTAAGTTTTGAATAGTTGT
>JAJAVP010000450.1:36916-48923 GCA_020740425.3 Heterorhabditis indica
CCACAAATAGCCAAAAAGACGGGAAATTATTTAAGTTTTGAATAGTTGTGCCAGAGTGCTGAAGAAAACGACTAAGACTCTTGGATACACCTAATGCATAGGAAAATCCAAAATATGTTAGGATATGTGGGATCACTAGAATTCACTTCCATAACTTGATATCATAATATAGTCCATATTAGAAGTTAATCAAGTAAAGGCAATGTATTACAGTGCTGATGGAAATAGGGAAACAGAAGTCCTTTGAAAAACTGAAACTGTAGAATCATGGAATATTTCCCTTATGCATGTGCCAAACTAAATCAACCAACTAATGTGCAGCGTCTTGTGGCTGGAGTCCTCTATGCTGTGGTGACTGTGAGTCAAAGTCTTAGATTCAGATCCTTGAAGTATTGTTAAGGATGCTAACTTAACAACAGTATTAATGCCTTCATTAGTGAAAATTTGTAATTAAAATGAGAATTGAAGTAAAAAAAGTTTAGTGAGCACCTTCAATCTACAAAAACGTATGTAGTTTTCTGTGTACATTTGGCAGATGTTTTCTGAAAATCTGACCTTTTATTTCAGGTGGTTGGTATTTTGTCTGACTTATTATTAATTGTGACTTTAACGCGGAAGTGGGAAGAATTTTCAAATCACGTCGTCTACAAATTCGTAATATCTCTTAGCACTTCAGGACTGGTCTTCTTTTTTGCTAATCTTTGTGTATCTATTCCTTGTTCATTATTTGAGTGCCCAGATTTGGAGAAACATACGGTACATGCAATATTACCAACAAATGATAAAACTTCTAGAAAAATCAGTTACATAATAAATATGATAAATACTATATTTCAGTACTAGTGGTCTTATGGATAAGATTCTTTTTCCCTTTGTAAGATAATCATGATATCTCATAAATGATACAGGCCATGGTCATTCTCGCATCGTGCAATACTGTTGGATATAATTTATCCCAACTAAACATCCTCATTATCGCTGTCGATCGATTTCTCATATTTTTCAGCAGGTCTGGCTCCCGATATTTTGATAAATACGCGGTACGTTTTAGAATTCCACATTTTATAAACATTTAAATGACTTTTCTAATTAAGCTTTCTATTATATATCGCATAAATATGATCTGTTTGCAACTATAAAATAATACTCTTGCCTCAAATTGTACACAACCTATTTTTTGAGCTCCATCAAAGAATACTTCTAAATAATTTTTCAAAATCTTCGCAATATTTTCAGAATTTGATTATTTTATGTAGTTGGATATCGGCAATATTGCTACCATGCGTACTAGCGATATTCGGCTGTGTAAAGCTTTTCAATACATGGACACTTTCCTTCACGAATGACTGCTCGCAGTGTGGTCCTTTCAAAATTGCACTTATTTGTTTATGTGAGTTCCCTTTGTTATTTAGATGGTTCAGGCTTATGGATGAGCAAGAGCATTAGTTACACATGTATAACGGGTTGAGGTATGAGACAAAAGTTCCTCTCAATCTACAGTGCTCTACATGACTTATATTTGCACTTAAACAAAATATCCAATTCGTAAAATCTTCATTAAACAAATGAGTTATTTAAAAAAGGCTCCAATAAAATTAGATCTTCCTACTGTCTCACATAAAACAAAAAATTTCCTGGAAACTTTTAAAACCGCAATATTGGGTACTTCTCCCCTGAAAGTTCTGCAGTGAGAATTAAGAGAATTAAATTAATTCTTATCAATATTAACATGTCAGACTACGATAAGTGTTTTTCATTGAGATTGGAGACTTTTATTCACGGTTTTCATAGCAATATATTTTGCTTTCTTTGATTAGCATAATTTTTACGATGACTTCCGCGTGAGGTACGGTGCAATGACCGGTTAGGTACGCGACTACCTTGCTGTGTCGCTGAAGGTTCCATGTTTTCGAGCTTTAGTGTTTAGGTGTTTTTTTCACAGTTTATTATGGTATGTTTTAATTCTAGTTGTGGGGCCACCGGTAGTGTCTACGATTATTTACTGCTGCATTATTGTTCGAATCCATATTCTAAGGAAGTCCAACTCTGGCACGAGTAAGCAAGAATGGATGCTTGTTAGTTCTTATTTGTTCGACTTGATTTTTTACGCTTTTTATAACTTGAAATATAATAGGTGTGATAACTTTGTTTACTAACCTATAGTAATTGACCATTCCCTATTAGGATCAATAGACTTATATTATGCCAGCACATAAAACAGTAATTCCTACGGCTAAAATGATTCTGTATTTACAGTGTGTAGAGAAGTAGTCGAGAGAATATCAAAATAGTATACTTCATAATGAAATTTAGACTCTTCAACTTTTTTGGGTATGCATCGTCAGTCTAATCGCTTCTCTAAGCTTCTTCTACTTTCTTCACTTGAACATCATCGTCATCAATATCACTATTGCTGTTTTCAGTAGTATAGCCATGTTTTCGGACTCTTCGATTCTTCTTTCCTCTAATCCACTGGTAGGCCCACAAGCAGTAGTTCTTAATTTAGTCACTGTAGTTAATGTATGCTATCAATTTCATTTTATTTTTCAGATTCGTCAAGTCGCACAAGCGATGCTTATGAGAGCATCAGGAGAACCCACCAATAGTGTGGTTATATCGAGAGGGAATATTATTTGTCCTACTAAGTCTTCGAATAATTTAAATAATTAAGATAACATTCTAAAGGAATTCGGAGACTAAATAGTATCAATACTTAAATGTCCTCCATTACAAAATATTCAAAATATTTATATTTATGAGAAAATAACTTTCTGATAAGAAACTAGACTAATTCCTCTGAGTTTTTAATGAGTCTAAGCCTCAGCATATTTTCTTGTTAGTTTTTCTTGAATATGCTAGGAAATTATAACTACTAGAAAAAAATGTTTAAATCAAAAGCAAACATGTGCAGACAATGATGTTAATGAATAATGTACGTCAACAGATATATTATATCTTGAATCTCTTCAGTAGACGGAAAATACGTACACTGTAATTATTCAGCAATGTTCTGACATTTCTGAGACAGTTTTTATTTTTATTTTCCAAAGTTAAATTGACACATTTATACCGTTTAATGTTTAGCATTATTGGAGAATGTTAAAACAGAGTTTCATTTTGTTTATGGTCACGTTGATTGAACTGTAGAGAAATTTTTTTTTCAAAACTTGTATGTTGATTTATTAATATTAAAGTAGAATATAATACATAACTGCATAATTAGTGAATATGTTTATTACATATTTTAAAGATTTTAACTGTAAACTTGTTAATCATCAGGAATTAATCATTTGACAATAACTATACAAGGTATCACTATTCATCTTTCCTTGTACCATCTTCGACTCTACATATCATCACTTCCATAACTGTTTGTGCTCTTCCACAGCTTTGGCGTCATTCTGCACATATATCTAGTAAATAAGATGTTTATTTATTAGATATTTTATAAAATAATCCGTCTTATTGTGTGGATCAATAATAGTCAAATTTCAATCTACAAATCTCTTGTTTAAGATGCACACGTCAGAAATCTAATCATTTAAATGTTATTCTTATGTTGAAGAATAACATGCAACAAAAATCAGGTTCATTTAGAGGCATTGTGAGACGAATTAAATATCATGGAAAGGAATAAATTAAATGTCATTCATAGATCACGGTAAATATGGATGTTTGTTGACATCAACATTGGCCGAACAAAACCGTTTGATATTTGTTGTATATGTTGTAGACAGGGCAGTGTCTAGTATAGATTTTGAAATGTTGACGACGCCGTAGTAACCAACATATAGTCTACATTTGATCTACTGATTCATTTGGATAATCAAATGTTGCCAGATTCAAGTTTCTAATTTTTTTACTTCGTGTGCATGTGTTCGGAACCATCTACTTTTCTTTTACCATGGAATTGAACTTAACTAGTTTCTAAAAATTGTACATATTGTTTTAAGATAAAACATATAACCTTTTCGATTCACAGTTGCATTTGTTTCATTTAATTCACTAACACTTTCATAAGCCAATTTTGAAAAATCATTGCAGCCTACCATAGCCATTACTATGAGGGATTTTCTTTGGCCCCTTATTTTTTTATAAGAGGCATTACAGAAACAATAATTTTTAGAATGAATATCAGTGAAATAACTTGCTCGGGAACAAATGATCCTGGAATAGCTGTTCGGATAACTACATTCACAATTCAAATGGTTGGAACTGTAAGTTAATAGAATATTTTCATAACTACGAATTTATGTTTGAAAATTGTGAGACACTTCCTATAAATTCAAAGTAAACTAATAAAATATATATATATATATATATATATAATGTTTATTCTGTCTATCTTCAGTCTTCACTTTTGATGTTTAATGATGCAATTTATAGTGTTTTGGTTTATTTTTCAATGCTATTCTTGCTACTGTACTACTGTTCAACTGGAGATATTTTTCTGATCGGCCAGTATTTAAGTTCATGATCTCGTTATGTCTTTCTGGAACGACATTCTTACTAAGCAGTGCAATTTCATCCCTTCCGTGCACTTTGACCGTGTGCGCAAGTCAAGGTGTGGTGAGTGTAAATAATAAATTATCTGTAATTTCCGTAATAAGAACAATTAAGAGCAAAAAGTTACTTTTATTCAAATAATCATGCATTAAATAAATCTCATTAATAAGCTAGTAATGTAATCTTATAGGTCATGATCTTTATTTCCAATTTCACTACCATCGGCTATCAGATGACGATTTTTAATATCTTGCTAATTGCTTTGGAACGCTTTCTAACATTTTTTAGCAACAATGCATCTCGGATTTATCAAAAAATGGCAGTAAGTGAAACTTGAATTTTGTGGATTACTGTACCAACGAAAATGAGTTGCACTATTCTCAATGTATTTTATTAAAATACCCTACTTTTGAACCAACGGCAATATAAAATAAATTCGTCAAACTTATAGTAGTGACATTAATTAATCGAACTTTTTCATTAAGTCGATCTTTAGAGCGTAACAAAAGTGCTTTGTTAGAATGCCATACTGTGAAGTACATTGAGTTCAAATGAAGTTAACATGATTTAAATCTTCCCCAATGGAACTATTACTACAGCTTTATGGATTTTTTATTTAATTAGGAAATTCTCAATGTTCCCCAAGTGTCCAATTTTGTAATTGATATAACATGATAGTCAAGAAGCTTTGAACTTCAGAAATACTTGTCATGGTAGCTTTTGAGTTGAACAATTCTCCGACTCAAGTAGTCATTTTTACACGAAGAATGCTGAATACATGAAAAAAACAGCATATATTTTAAATATATCTAATCTTACTGTTAGTTATTTCTGAATTAATTATGTGAATAATCTACCTCTTGAAACTTTTATCTTCACCATGAAAACTACTTTTTTGTGTGAATATATTGGTTCAGCATAGTTCAGCAGGAAATTCGGAGGAATGAATTAGCTGTTCTTATAGCACGTATACTTTTTTCAATATAAACAGTATATTAACTTTAAGGTAATGCTGAAATTATAGTTGCTCGACCGTGGAATTCATAGTTGATTTTTATGAGTTCTGAGTTACAGTGCCCATAAGCAAAGAAGTATGTCGCAAAATTTCTCACTAGTTGATCGTACATGAAGCCAGTGTACATTCTGAGCCAGAAAGAAAACGTTTTTACGTCTACTACATTATGGACATCCTTGATACATGTTTAGGCAGTTACTCTTGTTCATCATGACTTCCCTGTGGTACACGGCATTGTTGTATCGGATAATCAGCGTGAGAAATTGCGCAAATTTCCCAATAGCGGGAGGAAAAATAGATATGTCAAATTTCTTTATTCTCATTGTCTGGCTTGTATGACGCTTTTCTCACTTACTATAATAGGTAGGTATCGCTATTGCAAAGCTTGAGCCATAATTCCCATTCGTTTAGAATGTAGGCTTATTAAAGAGCATGAACCTTCATATATGGTATCTTCTATGAAATATCTCGTGATTGGTTCTTCGTAACACACTGAATCAATTTTTATTGTACATAAGTTCACTAAGCTAAGACTCATGGATATTTATTGTTCTTTTGCCAACTTTAACCAACTTTAGTCGAGTTAATGATCAACGGTCCCTTGTAGGGACATTTATCCATGGAGAACAATAACAATATTCTTTACATATGTAACCACACTTGCTCTTAAGTTCTATAAAATCTTTGACCTAGGAATATGTTACAAAAGCTGCTAAAAATATGATTATTATTTCTATCATTCATACATAATTTATTCTATGACTACAATTTTGGATTAAAATAAACATTTTTCAGAATTATATCATCATCATTGGTTGGATCTACTGCACAGCGTACACAGTTGTTCTTGCTTCTCTAGGTTGTTATAAATATTTCAATTCTTGTACCCTCCTCGGTGGGATGGCCGGTAATTGTCGGTTTATAACAGACAAATACACATGGATCAGTGAGTAGTTATTCTTCTGGCATAAAATATACGATTTATTTGTACCACTTGATTGGCTATGATTACTTTTTAATACACCATTTATTTCAGTATTTTCGTGCTGTGTAACCGGCGCTATGATGTATATTTGTATCATAATTAAGATATTACTAATGAAGAACCAACTTCTACAAAAAGATAAACAAGAGTGGCTTTTGGTATGATTATGGCCATCTGACTAAATGGTCCCACTTTTCTTGAATAATATATAAGTAGTTTTCTAGTATATGTCAAAAGACTGCTCTATATTTTCCGTTATTATGTAATGACCAAATGTAAACAAATTAATCAGTATTCAAATATGTTTAATATTTTTCTTCGATTTATGAAAATTACTGAAATCCTATATACACTTAATACTTAAATTTATATATATATATATATATTTTTTTTTTACAATAGTAACTTTTTAGGCACTTCCGTTCTTATGGATATGTATTATTGCCTGTGTGAACACCCTTATCTACTTACTTTCACCTAATTCAAGATCCTTTTTTGGGCATGTCATATCAGCAATCACCAAGAATTCTACGATGTTCATTGATTCTGTAATAGTGATATTCGGTAACTCTCAGGTGAATAACATTCAGATGTATGCGCTTAGGTTTCAACGAAAAAATTGTTCAATCAATTCTACTCCTGTCACATTTTCTGATAAAGATGATCTTTACCATGCTTTGCAACGGTTTGTCTACCTTTTGCTCATTAATACAAAATGTTTTCTTTCTCTTTGAAAAAAGCTTGAGAAGCTCATCCTTACAGAGAGCAGAAATAAATTTTAAAGATATTTTTTGACATATTTTTCAGATTCGAAAAATTACGCGTAAAATGTTAAAAAAGGGCCATGATTGTTCTAACACAACTGTTACACCTACCGTGATGACTGTTCCAATTGATGGTCCCTTCAATACCATTAGTATAAGGTAGAAATATTTAAGTAATATTTTTCTGAGGAATTACAAAGTGCACATAATATATAGATATTATAGAACAAGCTT
Source organism: Heterorhabditis indica (assembly GCA_020740425.3). NCBI lineage: Eukaryota > Metazoa > Nematoda > Chromadorea > Rhabditida > Heterorhabditidae > Heterorhabditis > Heterorhabditis indica. The sequence goes on from JAJAVP010000450.1 coordinate 44,421, forward strand.
TGTATGATACGTTAACATTTTATTCACTTTTACTAGATATAAGAGTGTGAAATATTTTCATCAGACTAAATACGTAACAATGAAAAATACCTAATCTTTTGGAGATAATCTAACGCTTAGGATGGAATATTTTACTAATATTGCATAAGATGTCCAAAATAATTTCAATATTTAAAAATACTAAATATATTAAATATAGTAGAAAACTGGACGGAATAAATGTTGCATGTGAATTTTTACAAGGAATTACAAACTATTAATGGACCTAATCACTGTTTCTCTCTTTCTAACATACTACTAACAAAAATTCTAAGCACTATCACTGCCATATTTCACTGATTCAGTTTTATGGTTATCATTATTCGAATAGCGACAATTTATTTTGAATAGAAGAGAAGTTCAGGGAGTAAGGAGCTGGCTCGTAGTGTAAACCGTTTTGCTGCTTAAGCTATCCTCAGTTTTCAGTTATTGTGGGTCCTTCTATTTGGGATTGAAATTAATGATATTCCAAAGGAAATTCTTTGACGCTCTTATGATTCATAATTTGCAGTTCTTCCGAGACTAGTCGCGTGTGTTGCCTTGTAGCTGATGGCGACTGCTACTTGAGAATGTTTTTTGAAAAAGGCATTACTATTCATGCTTCAATATTTTTGAGATTCGTTAGAGGCATTGAAGTGAACTTGTTCTCGTTGTTAAAGATTGATTGAATGCCAACTAATAGACCTGCAGCTACGTTTTATGGTATTATAAATAGAAAAACTGAACACTGCAAACATGTAGGTAGAACATTTATTTTAATATATTAGCACTGAAGATCTTCGCATTTTTTCACCGAAAAGCATCTATCGAAGTTATAATCTAATTTTTATGGATAATTGTTATTTTTGAATGCTTTGTTCGGGGGACATTTACTATTACTTCTTCTTAAGTTGCATGGGTATGAGTGGAGTCCAAAGTAATAAAAACAATTCCATAATCTTTATTACCGTTAATGCAGTTTATTAGTTACTTAACATTTGTCCAATCATATATAACTAGATTTAGCGAAAATGTTGGATATACGCTCATATAGCATTTTCTAGATTTTCTAAGAGGTATCTCCGTTTTATCAGGCATTTCTCTTTATTGCTTGCTGCTAATAATCACTTTTATAGTATTAACTATTAATAACCATAGCCTTCAGTCCCAACGAAAGGATTAGGATTTTGTTCTGCTCCTGTTGTTGGCCCTCCTACTCCTGCTTGATAAGATGTGTTTGTAGCACTGGCTGCGCCAATTCCTATAATTGTAATTCCGTATACAACGAAATAATTATTAACATCCATAAGCTTTTATACAAGTGGCCGTTTTAATGCAGAAATCAAAACTATGTATGAAACAGTTTTACCATCTGAATCTCCACCATATCCATAGCCATCTCCAACATCAGTTGGTATTCCCGCAAAATCAGTTTCGTAACTGGTTCCTAGATTAGTTATTGCACCTTCTTCATATCGCCGCCATGCAAAAAAAGCTGCACCACCCTGAAAATAACCAGAAATTAAAGACTATTAGATATGCGGCCTTTCTTACTCATCAGAAAAGTTTTATGAAAAAAACCTGGGAGCGGCAACAAATAAATACGAATGCAGCACAAGATTCCAAATATTAAACTTCGCTAAATTAAAACTACAGCTTTCACAGGTTAAAACAAATGGTTCACGTTTTTCAGTTGTATTATACGAAGTATCTTTACACTTACTGCACAAAGAATGTATTATAAGATTTTCAAAGAGTTATTCCACTTCCTATTCCATGTTTTACATCTTTAATGCATCCCGGACTTTAATAACCCCTTAAACTGAATATTTAGATACCACCAAGTTTTCAGGCACAATCAGATAATTATTAATTTACAGAGCCAAAATAGTAAGTAGAAATCAAAAGACGCTATTTCAAAGCAAAAAATCGCTGTTATTATTTCAATTTAAACAATGCCAATAATAAATGCTATAACTCACCATTTACTTCTCCTTCGAAGACATATTTGGCCAAAATAGCATGTAAAATATAAAAGCATGAGAAAAACATTATCGTAGGGAAAATTTTTGTCTTCTTTACTGTTAAAATGGCAAAAACAAGTGTCATTCTCGCTGCATAGGTTAAATAGCTAAGAGAACTATGCCACCATATAACGCTGCAAAACAGGTGTGATCTACAGTACCAACACGAAAGTCTTGCTGAGAACAAAGTGCGCGTAATGGATTAAATCAGAGCATTTAAAAAGTGGTACGTGAAATAGGCTGGTCGTGTCTCTTATATTTATTGCGTAGTCATTATAAATCCTAGGTTCTTCAGCTTTGTATATTCATAATTCTCCTTTCCGACATCTATTAGGATACTCTCTAAAAAATTGAACCGACCACTTTCATAATTAAAATTAAGCGAAAGTTGCGACCTAGTGGTAAGTGACTCGACCTAATCTCATCTGAAATAATTTGCCTAATTTCTGAAGTAATCTCTTTATACAATGGCGTTTGGTTCTTACCTATGTTACCTATAGAACAAACCATTAGCCAGAGGAAAAGTGGAGAATTGATGGCTTAATTAAAAAGTAAATTCCCTGGGTGATGTATCAAGTCATGGTCTGCCCGAAGTGCGGCACAACGTTTGCCCGAAACAATCACAATTATTTTACAATTTATAGTTTTTAAAAAGCCAACCTGAAGGAAATGGACCGAAGATTATGCCTTAATAAAGACCAAAAGATTGTATAGAATAGGAAATGATAATTATGAACGCAAGTGATTTCCAGAAAAATCATTACATATATGGGTTGCTCACCTTTAACGAATAAGAAGTTTTTATGGGTGCACAGTAACAGAATGGAATTATGGCAAATGCGTAGTCTGACATTTACTGAGGGATCAACTCCGACACTATCGCGTTCTTAAAAATTATTTACGACATAGAAGGGATGCTTTTTACATAACAAGAATTCTATCTCCAAAGACTTTATGCTCAAAGTGAATGGGAAAAATAACCTAAAGTATGTTCGAGAATCTGCCTCGCATTCACAATCCCCCACCGCCTCACCGTTCTCGCGTCGCACCGCCAACCCACCAGAACAAGTCGAGTCCCTCGTGTGTATTTTGGCTTTTGTTTTCACTGACAGCCACTGTGCTTTTATTCTCTGACGACTTCCGCGTGAAATACGGCGCAATATCTGGCTAGGTGTGTGAACATTGGATGTGAAAATGCGTCGGCTGGCTGATTGGGAGCTGCGGTTTGTGGAAGCTCAACGGTGGACGCTGAACAGGTGAGTTTGCAGTGAAGGTAAAATATTTGTTTGGTTTAGCCGAGAGCTGTTGTCGTGGGCCGGTCGTGGTCGGGTCGGGTCGGTTGACGGTAGGTGACACGGATTTCGTGTCGGCCGCCGACTGCCGCCTTCACTTCGTGGAGGTGGCGGCGGCGGCAATTTTCCTCGCTCCCCTGTGGGGCGGGGAACAATTTTGACGCTCTGGGAGCGTTCGGCACCGCTGTGTGCCGGACAGCTTCNTATAAGCGCAGCACTTTTCTAGTTCTTCAGCGCTTTCAAGCGTTCACAAAACCACTCAGCTAGAGTGGCTTTACCGACTATTACCTTCCTTCTAGCAATAGAAGGATAGGTAAGGGTCTTCTAAGGAGAACTCTCCTATACCCTTTCTGGAGGGTAGACCCTTTCTGGGGTCGGGAGTTGTTCTCCTAATTTTGGAGGCCTNTTTCTAGGGTCGGGAGTTGTTCTCCTATTTTTGGAGGCCTTAGCCTTTTGGGGCTAGGGCATTTGCAGATATATATTAAGTTTGGTTTGAATATTTAACTACTCCATGTGGAAAAAAACGACAACATCCCACGACGATCGAGATCCGCTGACGCATCCACGGATGCCACATCCTACGCACACCCTCAGCCACCACACACACATCTCCTACCGCATCTGACCAACCACCCACCGCCGCCGACATCTCGTTCGAGAACCTGAAATCTAGATCGAACCTACACGTTTGGAGTTAATGACGGCGGCGTCTCTTGGCTTTGGAGCTGGTGCGTGTGTTGTCAGGTTGTGTGTGTGGTGAGCCGGTTGACTTGTGTTGCACAAGCCAAGTTTACCGGGATTGTGTACTGCCCTAACACAGCAAGCGTGTTATTAATTATCCGAAAGCATATAAACTTCATCTATTTTCCAAGGCTTCAAACTGAGTGGCTTAGTACGTGTGTTGTTACTTGGCGGCCATCGTGTCTTGGTTCGGATCTCCCTAACGCGGTGGTGGATATTTTCTTCAAGCGCAATAGCTAAGTGATGTAATTGTTGTGTATTCCTAAGATTCTTCACATACAATTTCTGAAACATGCTTTTCAATACTATGTTGCCTGATTGATCCAAAACATACCCATCCGTGTGTTCAGTTGGCCGAGTGGTGTGTGTGTTGGACTGTTGTGTGCGTGGTCGAGGTTTCGGTTCTCTGCGGCGGCAGTAATTGAGGT
>JAJAVP010000451.1:0-22306 GCA_020740425.3 Heterorhabditis indica
GCACCGTATTTGAGGAGTATCCTATAATAACAGGCCAATTGATGTGACCCCCATAGTTATATATATAAATTGTATGTGTCGTCCTACCTAATTGCTTCAATACCCTTCTCTTTTAATCGACAAGCCCTCATTAGTGGAGTAAGTCCTTTACGATCAAAGACATTAGGGTCAGCACCATGTTCAAGCTGAGAATGAGGGATTATAAAAAGTATGCGAGAACAAATAAAACAACGTCCAAAAATATTCCTAACCAGTAGCTCAATAAAATTTGTATCCAAGGGGTTTACGTGAGTAATCTCTGGACCATCAAAATAAATGGCATTAGGACTGGCACCGTTCTCTAGCAAAAGACGGGCACATTCGAAGTGACCATTCTAAATTATTTCGTGAAAATTGGATTTTAGTTCATTTTACATATTTTTTAATCACTATGACAGAGTTATCTACAAATTAAAAATGGTGAATTTACAATATAGCTAACCTTGATAGCCAATCGCAGAGGCTCATCAATATTTTCTCTGCTAGGGTACCTACCATTTTTCTCCATCACAGGAGTCTCATACTGTTGTACTACTTCCATGTACTATAATTATACTTTTTTTTTGGTTTAGTATATTGTATTTTCTGTTCAAATAAAAGAGATTAGAAGAACTTTTACAAATAAATTTTTTATTGCATAAATAGTTATTTAGCTTGGTATATAAAAATGACAAAAAGAATAGAACGCTACCTGTAGAAGGAGTTTAATCATACGATAATATCCGTGTTCAGCACATAAATGAAGAGCTGAACATCCAATTTCATCCACTGCATCAACCTGATAGTTATAAATCTCGTCAATTAAGATTCTTATTTAAATTTCATCTTTTAAATAGTTTTGAGAAAAATGCATGTTACAATGGTGGATATTGTACTATGAATAAAGTAACTGAAATGTTTGGTTTTCCAATATATTAGCTTGATAGAAAAATATAGCGTGAAAACTATGAAAAATAACATCTATTTCTTGTAAAGTAATATGTTTCTTTCTCTGTTGTGGCATTTCCTCACCTTTGCCCCCTTATTAAGAAGAAGTTTTGCAGCTGCAAAGTAGTTGATGAAACAAGCGTAGTGCAGGGGCGTTAAGCCTCGGGTGACTGCTCCATCAGGCTGAAAGCATAAGATTCCGTCAATTAATAAAGGCTAAATTGTGTAGCGATACATTTTTATAGTGATGTCAAAATATTAATGGGTCTTATGACAGGTTAAGTGGATATGAAATTGTGCATGAAAATAAAAGTAGGCATTGAATAAAATATAATCTTATGCAGTAATTTACCATTTTAAAAAGAAATTAGTTTAATAGATAAATGAAAATCAAATTGAAAATGGAAGAATACCTGAGCCCCGCAGATGAGAAGCATTCTGATCTCATCGATCGATGCATAGTTTGTGATTTTGTCTGCCAGCTGTCGCTGAAATTTTAAACGAAAGTACTGGAAAAACAAGTTATTACAAGTTTTTTTCCGATAACTTCAGGCGACATATTAGTGGAAAATTCCATTATTGTCATTATGAGGACGGTCAAGAACTACTTCCTACGGAAGGTTTTAATGATTTATCTCATTGCCAATTCTCCTGTGGTCGAACACCTAAACAGTTGGCAGTGTTATTTTATCTACTAGTATTGACCATTCGAGAGCTCAATACTTGTTGATGAGGCACATGACGTCATGAACACAATAACACACCACCTACTCTGCTTCCGTTTGCGACTTCTCGAGTGCTCTCACTCACCCGATCCATCTCTCAGGCAAAATGCTTATCAAAACAAAATTTATAGGCCCAAAAGGTATTGTAGAATATTGAAAAGATAGCCAATAAAATACTTTAGCATATCACTAAGAAATAAGTAACTTTCATTTTAAAGAAATAGTTATTTAGTGTTTTTTTTCTTTTTTATATCATACATAAATGGAAAATAAATCTGAACTACTTAAAGACTTTTTCGGACCAATTGAGGTCAAATGTCCACAGTGCTTTGTTTGGTCAACAACAGAGCGATCAGCTGATTCTCGAGCCACGCTACTGGCTCTCCAAACAGTCATGTCTACGATAAAAACTATTGACAAACAAGTTTACTTGCTCCTAACTAATTTAACAGAGGGTTATGGGTGGATGTTATAACCTCTTTCTATTCAACAACAACTCATTAACTAATGTTTCTTAATTTCGTGCTTGAACTCAAATATATAAATATAGAGTTAAAATATAGATATTACTTGATAGTTAATTATAGATTGTACCTGTAATTTCTTCTGCTGGTCATCAGAGAAGTTAATATCCTGGCTGAGCAGCATGTCTGATTGCGAGAGAATGAGGATGAGGCCAAGGGAACAAGGGGAGGAGCTGCGGTCACATGAGGGGCGGTCAGGGACGAGTACCCCAACTGACATAGGGCCAAAGTTTGACCTGATGTAATACTAGAAACAGCAGGAAAGCACTTTTTAAGGACAGTGTCCTCTTATCTTGGTCTTGGACTTAGTCCCTTTGATCTCAAGGCACAATTTTTGATGTCTTGGAAAAGTTTGTATCATTGAGATATTAGTCTTTTAAGTGAAGTAAGTAATAATATTTACTTCAAAGATAGTTAAAACTTTGTAAATGTTATACCTAGATAATAAACTAGTTTAGTGGACCATTATTATTAAACAGTAAGTTCACTAAGTGTTTTGTGCATATGCATCTTAGAGACAAATAAATAAATATCAGTAGAACAGAAATTGCCCGATGTCATAAACGTCCATTAGTTGTAAGATGAACTGCTCTTTGAAATGACGGTGCGGTACACAAAAGAGCTATTATCTCTAAAATATGGAATTCAATGCAGTTCAATACACGGCTAAGATTTTCAGTTATTTATAAAGCAATAATAAGTTTTAAATAACTGGCAATTTATTCATTTCTGGAGCACAGCTTTATAGATGAAATTAGCAGAGCATTAAATGGGTGTTTATTATCTGGAAAAAATAAAGATTTCTGTAAATCTCAAACGTAGGTTATTGTATTTGTACATACCCATCAAAAGGATGAGAAATTCATAAGGCGGTAATACAAAGCGGTTGCGTACACCTCATAATGTAAGTAGTGCAACGATGTTTTACCAAAGAATTAGGAAACAAAAATCGCTATATATCTTTTTCCACTGTCACATCATACTCTACCCATTTTATGAATTTATGTGGACTTCAGTAAGAATGTTGTTTATTTGTTCTCCTCCGGTTCAGAGCCATAAAAATGTTTTCTAGGTGGCTAGCGCAGTTAGAGCTCCAATTTATATCTGCCGTCTTTTGAATTTTAAGGGATTCCTATATACGTTCGTAATAAGCACACAGAGAAATATTACATCAACTTCATTATCCCACTTGGAAGGCGACATCGAATGATATGTTCAGATTATATAATCCATCATTCAATATTTATCTGTGTTGTGTAAATATGCAATCTATACAATGACTCGCTACGAGCTGAATGTTACCCATCGATCAACTTTCTTCATAGGCTTTATAAATTATGGTATTCACATAATATGTTGAGTTGTTTCATCATAAAATTGTCATTTTACCATGCAAATCCTGTGCTTTTTTGTAACCACGTAACTCAGCGTCTGGTAAATAAACCGCAGAACAACAGTCACATGAAGTGACCAGCTGATTGAAAGCATGGCTAAGGGAATGTGACCACGCACGTGTTATGATGTTTGAAATAATTAAAATAGAATGATTTGGGTAACAAATTATTTATTCAATTTCTTTTATTTCGTTTCTAATATAGCATAACTGGACGTATATAGTTTATTCTTCCAGACTAAATAAGTTTGATTTAATCTTAGAAATTATTGCATCATAACAATAAATATACTATGATTAATGTTTATAATCTTTAAAAGAAAGCTGAGAATTATATATATATATACATGTAAGAGTGAAACAGCCTGACTAAAAATAAGCAATATAAAAGAACAAAAAAATTAATTTAAGATATAGTATAATTTGCGCCATTAAACTGTCTTGACCAAATAATGATTATTCAAAAGAAAAATTATTAATTAGTGTTCCATTATAATCCTACATTCTGAGGTAAGTATAATAAATGTTCACTCTAAGTAATTCTATTGAGTAGAAAATGTGGTAATAAACTGTTTTGCTCTTACAATATTACTAAGCCTATGAATCAATTGTTTTCTGAACAAGGATCACCAAACAATAAGTTCATAAACATGATTCCTCCCAACTAAGAGTGACCAAGGTTTCTAGTTGTACTGTCTTCGTTGACCTTGCATGAATTGTGTATAGCACAAGATGTTAGGTCAGCTGTTAAATAGAACTCTGACCACTTGAGAAATTCGCTCATCACCTGCTCATAATAAGTCTTCTTAATAACTAAAAACAACAAAACATCTACTATTTTAAAAGGTTTTAGATGTGTCATACTTGAACTATGTTCAATTCACAGTCAATACAAACAATGAGATGCTTAGAAATCGTCATGACATGTTCTTAAGGTCGTCTGTCTCGCGACCTCTTAATGAACTCACATCCTCGCGACCGTCAGGTGACTGACAATGCACTTCCCGCTTCAGGTATCATCTACTTCAACACATGCTTTAGGGGATAGTTATATATCATATTTTGAAGTATTGACTACTATTATCGTATTAATGCTTATTATATATTTTTGTGTCAAAGAAATTTTTAGACTTTTTTATGCTATAGTACATGACGTGTCGTCAGGTAGATTTTCAGCAGTTCGTGGACATTCTATTTATTCCTAAAAGTACATAGATCTGAAGTGTGTGTGAAATGTGAAATACACAAATTTAGTGTACCATGTAATATATTGAAATTTTCAATAACTAATATGAATCAGACATACTTACATACTTAGGTATTCTAATTCGTGTTTTTAAATTGTTGTCACTAAATTTTCATTTATTCCGAACTTATAAACAGTTTATATGACTTAGTCCATTCTCGAAATTAGACTTTTTAAGTTAGTTTAAACGCTAATCCTTATATATAATATAAAGATATGTTCGAAAGATATTGCCAAAGAGAATTATCGATAACAAAAGTTGGATTTTTGAGCTTACTTAACTAGAAATTAATAGCCGTCAGCTGTAAGTACTAAACATTTGGAGTACACCAAAGTTCAGTTTTCCGGAGTTCAAATACGAAAAATTTCTGTTTTTTTAAATTAATTATATTTCCGAGAGAATGTTTAGGTCAGATTTTAATTTATTTCTAAAAGTCGTGAATTTTTGGAAACGAAATTTGTTTTGTTGAAACACGCTTCTTACAAGATACGAACATAAGCCTATGAACAAACGTATCATTAAACAATATTTGTGTAAATATAGAATTTATTTTATTTCATTTGAAAGTATTGTACTCAGACTTTTTAAGATGAATGCATTCAAGTAGTGTTTTTCTAAAATAAATATGTACTTCAGTTTAACATTTATATACTTTAAAAATTATAAGAAATCTTTGCTGAGAGCAGTATTACCTAGGACGATCAGACTGTGACCCTTATTTGTGCATTCAATAAGTACAAAAGCGACAAATCGAGAAAGACCTGTTTTATTATTGCAGTGTTATGTAATTTGTCTAATGTTAAAAATTGCATAATACCGTAAGATGCTAAAAGAGCAAAATTGCAGTTTTTTCAACCAATGTATCTGTCGGATAAAGCGCCGGATGATGTGAGGCAGAGTATGTTTCTGTAAATATTTTGGCAAAACAGCGTACTGAACTACATTCACACTTTATGTCAGTATGCATAACAAGGAAACAGATCCATATTGAAACAGCGGCTTACTTTTTAGTTGGACAGTTTTTAAGTGGCATTTTAGTCCATCAGATAGGTTACCAACTTTGTCATGAATTCTGGCAGAACGATAATGAGTTATAGTGGGCGATTAGACTAAATTCATCGCCGATTCGTACGAACGAGTTTCACTCCTCTCTGCCTTTCGCCAATGTTTTCTATGCGGATTAGTGTTTTACATCACAGCGAGTATCATGAGGTCGAATTAAGGATAGAATTTGCATTAGTCGACTATAATTTACACTCGAAATCAGTTATAAGAGATTATAGAAATTATTAAATTACTAAATAGTAACTAATACTACCGGTCTTTAAATTTTTTCAAATGAGTTCAGGTGAACCATGACGAGTTTTGTCTTCTCCGCTAAGTCCCCATTGGGTGGAGCCACGCGGCGCAGTGTGCATCTGTCCTCATGTATTCGCATCAACTACTGCTACTACTACTTACAGTACTTGCTGTAGATACACAGATTCCTGCACCAAAGGTTTGATCTACTGTGCAATCAATATCCAAAAATCCTTGATTTATTTTTGGCTAAAGTCGCTTTTGATATTAACATAACTCAACATTTTCGCCATACTCTATTTCACTCATTTTTTAAATATTATTTTTCGAATTTTTTAAAATCATATCCATTTACTGTTTTCTTCGTTTGTCTAAATACTTGTTTCGCATGTTCTGTATATACACCGCAACCCAATAGATTCATTTTGCTGGAAGTTCTTACTGGAGTTCTAAGAACATGTATATTATTATATATCCAAAAGTTTATAATAATATCATAAAAGAAGAATATTGTATGTCTCAGTTAGACCTTTTAAATATATTTTAGTGTGAATGCGTAGCATCATCATCTGGTCAGCCCTGCCTTCAGTACGACTCCCGATTGCAAGCAGTAACTTTACAAGAAGCTATGGCTTCCTTTCCTGATTTGACTATCACTCAGAATGAGACTGACAGCGTCAGTACTCTAAAAGTAAGTTAATTTAATACTTATTTATCTATAGTTTTAATACCGTAGTTTAATTGAGGCAGTGGTATTTTCATTCTAGAGTGATGCCATGTGTACAGCAAAGGAGTGCTTAGATTGTCACAAAGATCTGCAGAAAAAATTGAAGGAGGTTTATATCTATCAATTATGAAAACTTCAAAATGAAAACAGCGGAAGATAAATAACGATAGGGATTTTTTAGTAGTGCATTAAATAAATAAGTAGCCAGAAACAAAGATATATAAGGTAGATTACAGATAGGTATGTTAGCTCCAACCGCTGGAGACATTTTCTTGGCCCAATCTGCAAATACAAGTGATTGTAAGAAATACCGCTTTGCTAGAAAGGACGAAGGTGTTTACCTTAAAGGTGATGTATTCTTTATTGAAGTAAAAGTTTATAAGTATTCCTATATTACACATTCATAATGGGTTAATTATTTAGCTAAATTCGTGTCTAAGAATACTAATCATTAGAACCTTGAAGAGTGCAAATGAAGCCTGCTAAATGTAACCCTAATCTGGACAATATTAAAGTTGAATTAAAATGGTTAACCTTTTATTAACTGGTAAATAGGGACTAAACAAGGTAAGATCACTTATTGAAAAATGTAGCACGGAAACGGTAAAATTTTTTAAACTTAGATAATTCAACAAGATCTTCTATTAGCAAACTAAAGTTTAAAAAGTGTTGACATTTTATTATAGTTATAAAATATAAAATAATATTAGTAATTATATGATTTCGAGCAGTCACTAAAATAACGTGAAATAATTGCTAATAAATTACAATTTAACCCACAAGTTTATGAATTTAAAGTTTCTCTTCATTATATTAGCAATTAACACAAAGATAAACAATAACTGAGTTTTGAAAAAAATCATCTGAGCAATTAAATAAACCAAAAACTAGATTATAATTGGATTTTAAATTGTGATATATGGTTTAATTACCGGTAACTGACATGAAGTGCTAGTTTTCTTTCCAGATAACAAAGAGAGCAGTTCAGAAGAATATGAAGATGAGTATGAAGGTGAATGGCAAAGACAAAAGAAGATAATGAAGCATAACGACAATAGATATTCGAGTAATCTTCGTAGAATACGGAGGCAAACTATCACTGCCCTCCATGAAGATCAAGTTATTGGTAAGATCATTGGAAAGTTTTGATTTATCTTTCCTTTCAAGTTTTACTCTTTATTTATGTCCAATTAGATGATATTTAAAAACTTCTAATAATTACTAACGCATAAAAACAACATTCTTCATTAAATACAAAATATGGCCGTAGGTTATGCTGTTATATATTATTTCTTTTTCCAGGAACTCGTTTCGTTCTGTCCTGTTCCACGAAAGGGGTCACTGTTGATTCCAGTGGTTTTGTGTCATTCTGTTCATCATGTTGGGTATGGCGTCGCCTCCCTGACAACTACTTACCACAATACATCAATGAACTTCTTTGCGATAAAACAGATAATGCCTGCTTAAGCGGTTAGTCTATTCTTTGGCTCTAACTGATGATCAAATGAACCTATAATTAAATTATTTATACGAATTTTCTGAGGAATAACAGCATAGGAAGTAAAGTAAGGAATCAATAGTATAAAAAATATACTAGTAGGATAGACAATTTAATAAACACTGAGTATCTATGATTATGTACGTGATCATAAAAGCCGCACATTTGCAGGTTACGCTAGGTGTGATGCCGTTCAGCGTACAATAGAAGTTGTTCGCAATGATAGTGGTGTTCTTACCACCGTAGCACTTACAGCTGGGTATTACTGCGAATGCCGAATAGCGGTATGTGTACTATGTTAAAGTTTAGGTGATTTTATAGCTAACTGTTGAAATGCCTGTTCCAGGTGGGTTCTGCATTACAATCCCTGGTGACTGGTAATGGTCCAAATTCAGCTCCCATAGTATCCGCTAATGTAACCGGGAAGTAACTACTGAGAATTTCAGCAAAAAAGTAGAATGATACATTTTATTTCAAACTATAATCTCATTACTATACGTGACTTCATCAACCTTGCCGTCAAAGAAAATACCGCGCTACTAGGTAATGTTAATGGACAAAGCAGAATCCATTTATATTTAATTAAAATGATTAAATGCAACTATAAATCAGGATTGCTATAATAATAACTACTACTATGACGACAACAATTTAATACAGTCATATAAATTATGATCCCTAGTGTTTCCGCTAATAGTTCTACATTTTCTGCCATATGAATATTACTAAATAAACATTTATTAATAACCAACAAATAAAATTATATAAATGTAGCTAATGTAAGAATAACTAATTATTCTAGGAATAAGGAAAATCGATATGAGAACAATTGAAAAGCCAAACATAATATAAAGAAAGAAAATCAAAAAGCAACCATAAAATTGAACAACAATTGGCAGAGGTCAATAAACTCTGAAAAACTTCCGAATGAAACATAACGTCAGAGATTCTATCAAATGAATGAGTTAAAATCTAGAAGTGCAAATAAAATTACTCATAATCACTTTTTCTTCTTTGCTTGAATAAGATCTATTTCGGAATCTTCCTCAGTTTCTCCTATTTGAAGCTCTATCGTTTCCCCTTCCAAATCATCTAACAAATCAGCAACCTCATCCAACTCACGCTAAAACTATTTTATCACAATTAGTCTTACAACGCTAACCATTAACTGTTCTCCAGTATGGTTGAAAATAAACTTAATTAATTAATTGTTTTGATTCCTAAACACGACATAGCTCACCTTCCTGTTACTGACTGTTATATCTTCCTTTATTTGTACGGCATCTACTGAATCTGCGATGGTCTCCACTTGACCAGCTAGTACCTTCTCCTCAATAGCTTCGTCCAAACGAGATGCTCCATCTCCCAAAGGATCCTTCTACATAAAGCTTTGAGATCAAACTGGGGAGAAATGTGTAAATGTTAAGAATAAGAATACAAACATTAATGACAATACTAGGTTGTTGAACCTTATCCTTCCCAGCTGCTAATTCTATAAATGGAGCAACGAGTTCATTAGGATGAGCTTCTCGATAAGTCAGTAGATCAGCATTAATTATTGTTTCAAATCCGGCGGGTTTTTCATACTTAGCTCTCTTATGAGCGTCATCATGAATCACAGTTGAAATAAGTTCCGAAAGATCTACTGCACGTTGCATTGCACGTCGTACACATGTCTCTATCTATAATTTAAAACTTACAACTAAACATTCTAAAATATTCCTCATTCAAAATTTTTCGTCAAGTAAATTATTATTATACCGTGGACGTCTTAAGTATTAAATTAGTTGACTGATGCAGTGCGCAGACTTCTTTCCGTTTGTTGCACGCTACCACAAGACACCCTGACAAACACTGCCGTTCCTTATCTGTAGGATCGACCAACACAGTCTGCCTTAAATAAGTATAATTACAAAAAAAGTTTGACGTTATGTAACGTAAAATATGAGTGAAATGCAACAAACCCGTCATTTGTAAAACCGAAGGTAACGCAAATAGGCGTATGGTAGATATTGAGGGGAATTAATGCTTGCTCCCATTTAGAATGCTATAATAATAATACACTGTAACAAAAAACACTAATTCTAAATAGTACCAAAACATACAATTATAGTACTGTGAGGTTGCACTGTAACGTTGGGTCTTCGGAAGTGGTACAGGGCAGCAACAGCAGCAACTGATGAACAATCTAATAATGAACCATCATCATCCAAAACTCGCACATCTACTCGTAATTTCCACACTTCCTTGTGTGCACGAACGCATAAGGACTGAAAAGTGCCTATAAAAATAGATCCTTTCCATCAGTAATCAGTTACTAACCTCAACATCGATACACCGTGAATCTCTAAGAACCAATTCGAGTAGTCGTGTTAATTCCATTCCACGCTCTCCCAGACGGTTATGTTCATTACCTATGCATTAATTGGTTAGTAGTCTTAATATGTTAATTTCTTAATTAAAACCATTAATACTTATTTAGCAAAATATACAAGTGTATTGCTTGCTTACTTACTTGACAATTTTATTCGAAAACTACGTTGATATGTTTAAGCTTATACTAACACAACTTACTAAATCTATCTAAATTTCAAATACTGCATCTCCTTCATCGACTAGTATCAAAATAATAGTAATAAACCAAGAATAAGTCCTTCAAAACTCTTACTTGTCAAAATTTATATATGGCATAAATCTCATATTATTTGGAAATAATTACGAGTCTTTTTCACAACAACATAAACACTTGCCATGCTAAATAAAAGTCTAAGTTATTGCAAAATTTGGATATGAAACCATTTTAAAAAGCAGCTTCAAGAGATATCATATTAACGAGATTTATAGGACTTCATTCGCTACCTATATACTATGAACATTACTAGGATTTACCATTTATATTTATATTCAAGATTTGAGATACCTTCAGTGTACTCACAATATAGCTATAAGTTGATTAATAAAGGATAACCCGAGTAAATACCTCAAGAAAACATTAGGTGTGACTTATTATATTACTTATGCACGAATTATGTGGCTACATTGATTTGAATACCCAAATTATAGTAAATTAGAGAGTTCATTACAATATTAATTAGTTAATAACGATTATGTGAGTAATCTTTTTTAAAACAAATTCTCTTCTAATAAGCCATCTATTCTTTAATCATGGTGTAATATATTGCCAAGTTCAACAATATATGTAATAGGTACACTCGAGAATTCAAAACGGAAACGTATACTTATTTAAATTCATTTATACATTCCGTATGTAAGTAAACCACAATAAAAATTAACTAACTGGGATTCCCCATAGGACTCATATCTACATCCACACAAATGACTCCTTTCTGAGGTCTTGTTTTCCCAGGTTCAGCCAAGCTAGCACTGACAGCACAAAGAACTCTTAAAAAAATAGATAGCACATTTAATAAACTGCAGAATTCATATGGATGCTACTTAGTCATTCCCATTGTACACAGTGCTGTGCCGCATTCAGACCCAACCACAAGCTTAACTTGACGAAACTCGTCCCTTGTACGTCCATCAAGCCTCTACAATGGATGTTTACCAATACAATAAGTTAGCGTATGTCAGACAAATCTCTAATTTCATAAATCCATCTAGATTTTATAAAAGAAAACACTGGATTCTCAAAGTACATCTAAGATTAAAATCTAGTACATAGATGAGAAGAAAGTCAACCTACATAGTTATCAATAAATCCACCAATGATAAATTGTCGCTCATGAGTTGATAATGGATCTGGACGCATCTGTTGCTACAGATACAAGACACATTTCATATTATAGTTTGCGGTATTAAACTGTAAATACAAGACAGAATGGTACTCATTCGGAATTTTAGCATTTATTTCAAAATTAAGCATCTTATAACAAAAAGTCAACAATGAAACCTTTCATGCGGTATAAAAAAAAAGTAGTTTGAGGATTTAGTATGACGGTTCAATATGAGGAATTCAGCAATACTTAAAACTCATAGTAACGGAAACACCAGTCTATTAAACTGATCTACGCACCATTAAAGCCCAGTTACTCATTATATTTGAACCGGCACCAAGCCATATGATAGCAGTATAAACAATTTTTCAGAAATCATTTGACAACATTGGCAGGAAGTTGTGAGAGTTGGGCCTGAATCTTTGTCTGCAGATTTTCCGATATAATATTACGAGTTCTCTTTTTATCCACAATTATCTTCTCTATTGTCTCTATCTGTAAGAAAACTATAAATTACTTACACGAAAGATCTAATAGAAAATATTGTTCGTTAGCAATATTACCTGAGTAGCGATATATTTCTTTTTCCGCTCAAAAAATTGCTGTGCTTTGCTACGATCCATTTCTGCAAAGTAACCAGTACCTATTTCCACTAGCATTAATGAAGGATCCGATAACTGTGCACGAATATACATCTGAAAATAATATAAAATCCTAATGTAAGCAAATGAAAAATTTTCTCCTCACTATTTAGTAGTTATCTAGTAATAATTAATACCAATTGGTATGTAACATACTTTATTGACTGATAATCGTTATCCACTAAAAAAAAATCAGACGATTAGCTTTTGATGACAGAACTACATTGTACACCAATAAAATAACATACTGATTCAGAGAGTGGAATAAGTGCTGACTGACCAGCTGGAGCGTTCTCAAGAGAATTCAATGAACGAATACTTTGGTCATTCTTCCCAAGTAAAGTCTGCATATTAAAATAAACAGGTAAGTTTATAATAAAATAAAAAATACTTTAAAAATATAAACCTTAAGCTGTACAGCAGAATCCTGGAAAAAAGCAAGTTCCTGTTCAACTTGTTTTTGTAGAGTACTTAACTGTTCCATCCCCAGTTCAGATAGTGGGATACCTTGTTTGGCATCAGCTGCGGTACCCATAACGCTGATTTATAATTTCTGCCTACAAATCAATTACATAAATAATTTTCACTTTAAAATTTTTTTAAAAAAAAGATGGTTTGCCTATAGTACAAAGAGAACTGTCTTAAATGGCCACGCCCCAAAAGCAATATATACATAGCAATATGACGAAAGCGTTCAAGATAATACAAAGCCAGTACTCAACAAATATACATGAAAATACAAAATGATGATAATATTGTATTCACAAGACATTAGAGATATCATGCACTATAACACCACAGGTGTCATATAAGCTAATGGCTGGAAATATCACTGTACTACACACATAATGAAATTCAAAAAATTACGTACACATGTTGACACAAATTAAAACGTTAAAAAATGTCTTCATAAATGCTCTTCAGTAGCTAAAGATGATGTTTGAATGGTTGCTCCCACCATAGAACGTCTAAGATAGTGTCATTATAACAAAAAAAAAGCTGATAAAAGGAAAAGTTAAACATTTAAAAAAACTGGTAATTACTTGATTTCTGCAGCCTTTGCTTGTGCTTTACCACCTATATTCACTGCTTTCACATTAAAGTAACTATGGGGAATATGAACCTGGGTTGGTTTACAACTTGATTCCGTTGATCCTCCTTTAAAGTTAAAAATAATTATGTTGAAAAAAAGTTAGTAAGAAATAAGGTTCTTATACATAAATAAATTGCTGTCTTGGCAGTGAATTCCTCTAAACGACATTACAACAATCTCAACTTAATTTCAATTATACATTTTTAGATTTAGTATATACCTTGAGAAAGGATTCGTAGTAACAATTTTCTCATATAAAAAATATTATCTAGTAATAAATCTTCTAACGAACCGAATTTTTGTATTCTAGTCCTGCTATCTGCATCTTTATCTACTATTGTCGATTCAGTATTCGTTGAGTATTCAGACAAACTATTTCTTATACCTTAATGTAAAATTTTTATAAAATATTATGAGAATTGTCTTTCGCTTAACCTGTCACGTCATTGCATACGGAAATGGAGGGCTGGAGGTCCATATTTTTGGCATTTGTTTCATTTGAAGACGTCTGTAATGGTATATTCATTTTTATTATTTAAAATACAAAGGAAAAACTTAAGATGAAATGAAACTTGCGGAATTAGACTGAGTTGGTATTTGTTTAACGAATCTTGAGAGTCCACGTAGACCTAGGAGACTCTTCACTTTACCACCAAAACCAAAACCCTTTGGCTAAATACAAATAATTAACACTGAATAATCTAGAAAACTGGAATTAATATATTTCTCAAATCAAGTATAACCTTCGTAGATATCGAGTTTACACTTTGATTCTTTGTAAATGAGTCCGATGAGACCAAAGAAGAAATGCAACAGTCCTTGGTAGTTTCGTGAGAGGAAGGAAGTACTTCCTTAATCTCAATCTGCCAGGACTTTTTAGCTGCAGAAGAAACAAGAGTAGATGTAATACTAGATGGTGCTGGGTGAAAAGTCGATTTATCTCCGATGTTTTCATTATGCTTCCAAGAATTTATATTATTAGCAGTAGGCAGTCGGAATCTATCTAGTGGGTCCTGCAATAGTAAGATTAGGAATAGGAAGTAATAAATTTAAGAACATCATAAAGATGAAAGAAAATCTGCAAACCTCCATTGATCTACTACATTTGTCCTGAACCTCTTTATTATTTGACGATATCAAAACTCTATTTGCCAGTGACTGAGTTCCTTGATAACATAAAATATAGTTATTATAAGTATTCCTTACTATGGTTTTTTGTGTTATAAATGCATTCTTCACACTGATTACACCCTTGAAGAAACAGGAATTATTGAAAATTCAAATCTCTGTGATGCTTAGTGATGACAAACCTCATTAAAATGAAGGCCTATAGAAAAATAAACAACAGTTGTCTTAGCATTTCTGAATACAAATAACTTCAAACAACAAGTTTGTTTGTTTTAAGTATTTTGCAGAAAACAAAATGCCTTACCTTCAATAGAAATACTATGGGGTCTAAGAATTCCATTGCCTTTTCTAAGTGGATCACAACGCCCGAAATTTGACTAAAGCACATTGCTATTAAGTACAAAATTTCGAAGAACAGATATTTTCGAATAAGCTGTTCAGCCTATTATAAAACCAACAATATTTAAACCTACCAGGTGGGTCTGTTTTCCAGAAGTACTAATACCACAAGAAACAGCGATATTTGAAAGAGGGACAGAACTATCAGAATATGAGTGGGAAACAGAGGTTGATTCGGAAGCTGAGCCATCTGTATGTAGTAGAAGTGAGTTGTATTGATCAAACATGCAGTGCGAAAAATGTGTATTAGTACAAACCATAATAACTTTCATCTTCCTCATCACAGTCAGACGAATTAATCTCAAGTCCCAAATCAGCAGGAGTTACTCTTCTAGATGATATTTGCGAGACTTGTGGAACTTTTAACGTCATTTTATGCGAAGCCACATATGTATCACTTAGACGGACATACTGATTACATATTATTATAAATGCATTGAAATTTACTCTTAAAAAGTGATAAATATAAATATAATGGTACCGAAAACTAACGCCATTATTCATTAGCTGCAAATTCTCCTTGAAAGTAACAGAAACCAATTGTCGCCAAGACTTACAATAAGCTTTTTCTGGATCAATCAAAACTTTGTAATTACGTTGGTATGCTTCCGTCATGTTTACCAGCTGAAAAAAGGAATTATCAGAATAAAATAATAGAACAAGTAGTCTCTTAAATATAGAAGTACAACAAACTATTTTTAACGTCCTTTCCTCATAAAACCTCGTCTTGATTTTTATACAGTTATTAAAATGTTCCTTTTGTCGTATATTATTTCAATTTTATTGAGAACGCGCTAACGTCTTCATGGTTTCGTCTTTAGCAAAGCCTGAAAGGTCAAGAAATATATCAGCTACTCTATACCTAAAGAGACGCTATTAAACTGTAATAACTAGCTGTTAATAACATCAACAATCAAAGTATCCATTAAAGACAAACCAAACCTTCTGCTTAGCCAGCCACTACAGTAGTATTATGAATTGCCTAGATGGAATAAGAATATAACTTGTTTGTGGTAAAGGAACATTTTAATAATCAGAAATCAAACGAATACATTTACGATTAACTCGTATGTACGAAATTTTCTCAACAATAATTACTTGAATGGAGGATGGATATATATCTTCCAACATAGATACCACGTCTTTGTAAAGTTTCGCAAGCGAAGGAATTTCACAGTGTACTTTCTCTGGTATCACTATCTGGTTGTGAGCCACTGACCAACCTAAATCAATTAAGAATCTTCATATGCATAACCAATATCATATATAAAACAAACACTATCGTAACAAGACCCCATGCTGTTAGTCTTCCCTTCTAAAACAAAAATGTATCTTTAGCAAAGTAAGATTAATATTTTTTAAAAACTGACTTCCTTGTCTTTCAATATTTTCTTGTGAAATAAACATGTACTGTGACCCCGAAACTACTTTGAGTTCAGCCTAAATAAAATGTAGGAAATCTACTTCTTTAAGAAATTTTAAAAAGTCTTTGCAAAACAGACCAAGCCAACAAAGTGTTGTGTGAATATTTCACGTAAGTTCCTTGTACCAAAGTTCTTCATTAGTTCATTTTTATCAAACTGCACTTTATATAAACGCATATAAGCCATGTTAAGGCGAGTTAATGTCGCCGTGCCGTTACACGATTTAAGAGCCGACATGAATCGTTGCACACCCATCGTCTGCAACAAAAGTGTTTATACTATTCTAATTGAAAATTTTTGGTCCTCAAAATTATTACGATATCAAAAAAAAAGTTTATATTTACATGCGTAGGCACTACATATGATGCAGCAGAAGTACGTAGTGATGATCGTGCATACTCGATTTGTTTCACCTAGAAAATCTTATTAATGTAAGCTTTGTAATTTTCTATCAGCGCATATTATATTTATATATTAACCCCTGAACGAGCCGAAAATGTCCTTGACTGTAGAGCTGTGCGCTTAAAAGGAACAGTCCTATCTACATTGTTACGGGGATTTTTCTTTGTCTTTTTTTTCTTTTTCTGCTTGGCCACCATGTTTTGAATATCTGCAGTCTTTTCTTGAATTCTAAAGAATAAAAGCTAGAAATCATATACTCCTAACCAGCCAGTCTACATTTAAATCTAGAAGTACTTTGCACGGTAACACTTTCTATCACCAATCATAACAGTATCAAGACGCGGATGATCTGACAGAAATGCATCAGTAGATGTATAACCAAATTGCTGAACATTGGCTTCATAACAAAAATTGTCCCTAAAAATAACAATCTGATAATACACTCCTACGGAGAAAACATCAAGGCATATCTGATGTATAAAGACAGTACTTACAAATGCTCCATCTGAAATTTGTAAGCAGATGCGGGCTCTGGAAATGCAACAGCTAATGAAAACATTTCAATCTGTAACATCCGAAGTCGCTTTTGCAGAGTGTCTGAACTAACGGTCTCATCTTTTGCGCTCATCTTTTTTTTGGCTAACTGAAAATTAAATCAAAGTATTTAATTTTTAAATAGTGCAATGTAGAATATAGCGCATAAAATTATATTTTCTTCATGATGAACAGGAAATAGATTGTATTATTTAAGTCTATAAAAAAAACAAACATATATAGGACACCTGAAACTTAGTCCAACATTACAAACCTAATAAATAGAATGTCCAAATAAGGCCATCTGAAAGTAATATTTTGTAGATCATTTATTTTATTAAAGGAATTAATGAGGTGAGTAATTCCAATAAGCAATAGAGCGTAATTACTTTTTTACCATGCCATTAAACGTCATTAATTAGTTTCTCCTTCCCTATAATTAAAATGAAATGTTCATACCTTACTCCGGTTTTAAAACGCGTCTCATGTGACCCTTATGTATTTTTAAGCCTTTAATATTTACTGACCATTAATATAGACTAAAGTTTCTGAAATTAAGATTTGTTCTTTCATATCGCAAAAGTAATATTAGTGTTCCGTAAAACCGATTATGGTTTTATTTATCGATTTTTTTCTTGGAAAAAATAAGTATTTTATGTACCATAAAGATTATGCAGTGCATGAACTTTGGAAGAGAAATAAATGAAAAAAATGTAATTATTTGATTGCAAGATATAACAAGTGTTGAAGCCGTTTCTGTAGTAGTAAAAGGTGTATGATTCCAATTCTAAAATAAGTATATTCTCTCTCCGTTTATCACAATATTGGAGTTAATGCATACTTGGTACACAAAGCGAAATTAGCTTACACTGGTGGTGCGCGCTTTCGAGTGGACAGTTGATGACAAATAAGAAATTGCTCCAGACTTGCGGCAAATCAGTGTTATTATATACAGATTCTTGTAAGAATATATTTCTGGTTTATACATGATCCAATTATTTGATGATGGTGTTTGAAGAAATTAAGTAATAATTATTCTGATTTCAATCCATTTCTTTCATCTAATTTTGAATCCAATTGAACTGAATGAATTTCGATTAGAAAACCACTAATAATATTTCGTAATCAGTTTTTTAAAATCTGTAATCTCATTAGCCGATAAGTTCTTATGGCTGTAATTTAGAATACATGTTTTTACTACTTGAAACAAATCTCCCATCAGGTGTAGTTTAGTACTTGAACATCACTCTTGTGTCACACAAGTAGCATATATCAAGAAATAATTTAAATCAGAATCGTTTCTTGGCTGATCTCGCTTTTATTTCTGAGTATTTTATGATATTCAGTTTTTTATTTCGGTTTACACATGCGCAGTAATAGGTGAAAACTTATATACTTGATCTTAGGATAATTAATTGATAAACCTAAATATAGCTCATATTTTTCTGTTCGGGTTATTTTTGTCGACTATAATTTTTGAAGATGTTCCTAACAGGTTTCCAAGATAAAATTGATCTATGATGACGTAAGAAGTACGGTGATGCTGGCATAGATTTCAATAGTACGTGACGAAGCGTGTCAAAAACCAAAAAGTACCATTTCTCTGGAATAGAGGGAAACTCGGTTATGGCAAAAAATAAAAAGTTGCGTCCATTTTGTGGTAGTAAGAAGCATGTGGCATTAGTTCTAGGGTATTTACATCGGTGTCTTAAAGAGAAGAAAAACTGTTAACTGAGCAATGGACGCTAGTTATGAATGAAATGGAGTACTGGTCTACTAAAGTTATGAACTGGAATTGTCTTCAATGGGGAGTGAATTCGAGAAACATGATGAGGAAGAAAGAGAGAAGGAAGTCGCTTCACTACGTCCTTCCGCGGGGCGGGGCGTGTCGGGCGCAGACCGAGAGATGTATAGGTCGACTGCGACCAATCTGCGCCATGTCCTTATTACGCTGTATCATTCTCACCGCGCTCCCCTGCCTTGTTTTAAGCTATTCCTTAAAGGATCCCGAACCTCTTAATGGGGTCTCATATCGAGCTAGGCGGAGTGCCGGCAATCGGCTTACAGATGATAGAAAGGCTCGAATGGGCCTTACCAAGGAGGAACAAAAAGTAGTTCAGTACTACATGATCAAGCTAAAGGAATTAGGTCAAGAACGATATCCAGACCAAGACAAGGTACCAATGCAAATATATTTTATTCTTTTTCACTCCTTAATTTCTGTGCAAATAACGAATCTGATAAGCAATATGAATTTTTACTAGAAATATTCTTATTAAAATCTACTGTTTTTTTTACTTGTTTTTAGTCAACTAGATGATAGGAGACAAATCATTAAAAATATATCTGCGACGACATTACGTAGCGCCAATTTTTCTCTTTATTATGTTATTGTCATCAAGATCGTAACGTTTACATAGCTTTTTAGATTGATTTATAACTTTCAAATTTACAGTTTTAAGTTATAATAAAGGTACTCCAAAAAATATGCAATAAGGTTTTGACAAATGGTCTAGATAGCAGATGTCGTAGATCAAATACGATTACTAAGCTGCATTGTGGCGTTCCACGGCGACGGTCGATTCTCTCGTCGAAGGAACCAGTTCTGTTGGCTGGCATTCGATTGATCTGTTTGTGTCGAAGAGTGTTTCAAGGATCGAGATACCTAACTTCATAATTCTGAATTTTCAACATATCTAGTTTGCTGTGGTTTTTTTAGTCGGGAAAATTTATGCCATTAAGATAATTTTTTTCTAGAATAAACTGAAACACTATGACTCTGAAACAATGTTTTAAAAGTGCTGGTAAAGCATATTTATATTTCAGTCTACAGATTCAGCAATGAAGAAATGGAATCAGCGGATGAAAGATGATATAGAGGGAGAAATTTTGAATCCTGAAGAGCATGGTAGACATTTTGAAGGTGAATAATTATCTATTAATTAAAATTTTGTCCCATAATTTCGAATGATGAAAATTGTGGTGAATTTTATGGTAGTTTGATGCATACATTTCGAGTACAATCAAACAAAATATTGAGACGTTTGTGGAATACTTTCTCCATAAGGACCTGCGAGGATTTTTGGTGATTGGTATTTATTGTTAATGAAAATACTTTTCTCCAATAACACAAATAATTGTGGTAGCATTGGAAAACAGCTGATAAAATTCTCAGGCGACATCATTTTATTTCCCGACCAAGCAAAAGAGATATATGAAAACGCCCTGAAAGAGGGCGCTCGGCGGGTGAAACGCAAGTTCATTGGATCGAGCTTGCGGCGGTGGGATCCCAACCGACCTATTGTTTATGGATTTGATGGATCTCATAGTAAGTTTCCTTTTCAAAACTATACCCAGTTGTTTTCTAAAATACTAAATTCGTGTAATACTGTTATAGACAATAACAACTATTACCAGCTGTGCCACAGTGGCATTTTAAAATTACGAATACGTCATTCTGTTTTGCAATTAATCTTTCCCAAATTTAAAAATTTGAAGCAAAGTAATAATGTCACTAGTTGAGTGCCGACTATTTATGCTTATTGGTTTACATAATTCCCTTTATCGTAATTTTATCACGTTAAACTCCATAACATTCTAGCATCTCGTGAGCAACGCATTATTGAGTTAGCCCTTGAACACTGGCACAACATCACCTGTCTCAATTTTGTCCGTAACGATAATGCCAAAAGCGGCAATCGAATCGTGTTCACGGATGTCGATGGATGTGCTAGCAATGTAGGGAGACACCCTTTAGGGGAGGAACAACTCGTGTCTCTTGCTCCTGAATGTATCAGAGTTGGTGACTAAAGCCTATAGATTAATATTATTCATTAAAATAATAGAAAGATAATAATAACTACTTATAGTTGGGAGTCATTGCACACGAAGTAGCACATGCTCTTGGATTCTGGCATGAACAGTCACGCCCTGATAGAGATCAATTCGTGAATGTTCGATGGGAAAATATTGACAAGGTAAGTAGGACATAATAATTTAGAAAGAATTTCATTTTCACTGTGTGTCTGTTTATTTTGTTCGAAAATAATTATTTACTTGATTCGTCATTTTAGGACTCCAAAGGTCAGTTCTTAAAAGAGGATCCTGATGATGTAGATAATGCAGGGGTGCCTTATGATTATGGGAGTATCATGCATTATAGGTAGGAATATTTAAGCTAATGTACTAGGTGTATGCAAGATTTTTAGCTGTTTCTTTACCCCTTTGGTGTTAATATTCATAACTCAAATAAATTATCGCTTTTTTCCTATTTAAAGTGTTAGCCTTGTAGTTTCTGGAAAGTCGCTTACTACGATTGAATGGTAAACAAACCTCCACAAAACNTCACCACTGTATTCTTTACGAGATCCAACGGGAAAAGCGCTGGATATCGGTGACCGAAAACGTTCTGGAATGTCACGAACGTTGAAGTCTGATGCTTTGAAGTCATTGCTGGATGAAAATCCGTCGTAAACACAAAAGGAACTCGCGAAACAGCTGGGAGTTGATCAGGCAACAATTTCGAGACGATTGCATGAGATGGGAAAGATTCGGAAGCTCGGAAAGTGG
>JAJAVP010000452.1:4365-28011 GCA_020740425.3 Heterorhabditis indica
TAATGCTCTAATACCTAATTATGAATAGAATAATGAGAAGCTCGTCATTAATTTCAAGATTTTAAAAGTGAACTCCCAATCCGCTCTTCGCCATTCGTCAAGACCAAACACCTAAATCAGTATAGCTATTGAGGACAATGTGAGCAAATGCATTCTATATTAGATATTCTGAAAATAGTGGGCATTTTTAACCCTCTTTTTCTTCTCGACTTGCACAACAGACGTCGATTGTGCTGAGAGCAACAATGGGGAAAACTGGTGTGGGCTAATGAAACGACTCAAACACAATTCTGCATTACAGTGTTCTCCCATTTTGTTTTTACTCTTCCTTTTTTTGGCCGGTTTAGCTAAAATGAAATCACGATTGTGCGTTCTCTGCTTGACGAGAATTCGCGTTAGTATTGAGAACTGCAAAACAATTTCAACTCTTCGGAAACTTGCCTTTATACGGAAGCATAGCAGTTGACGAGCATCCAGTTAGTAGTCAGATCTGGCTAGCAAGGCTATCGTTGAAAAGTGGTTGCCCGATTTGTAAGGCTTCAATAAATAGATTTATTAGAAATTCAGCAGAAATGTAGGAAGCCAAATATGTATGTATTTATACATATAAAAATCGCAGCCCAGTGTCAAACTGAAGCTCATCTAATCGATTAGCATCCGCTTGCTCACAACCCAACTCATCTGCTCAGTATACAGTGGCGAATAGTAGTTGATGGTAGCGAAATAATCGCCAGAAGATGACGAGGTCGATGCCGGACAGACCGTAACAGCACCATTTTCGTAGACTAGCCACAATTCAGAGAGCATATAGCTACTACATTAGCATAATATCCAATATTCAATGCCAAATAATCAGACTTCTAATAAGAAAATCTGCATGAACATCTGCTCCTATTTCCGAACTCATAGGAAATCTCAGGCCCTCCTGTTACAGGAGTCTGTCGCCGACCAACCGGCCTCTACCAACTGATCAGCACCGGAAAAACCTAAAATATAATGTCGAAAGCTATTTGAGAATGTACAGTTGAACATTTCGATTAGGAGGCTAGTGACAATAATTTCTCAATAACCTCAAGTAACCATCTTCAGCAAATCATTTCGATCTAGCTTCAAGCGGACATTTTCATTTCTACTCAAATGCGTAATCTAATAGATNCGACGACGACGATCGATTATTGTCTCATATTTCTGCAGAATGCGATGTGTCTCCTGTAGTCCGTAGTTTGTTGCTGTCAGTGCGGTGCTGGGACATCGGTGTTTTCGGCTAGTTATCGATTGGGCAGCCGATTTTTTAAGAATAAAATAGGGAATAATTGATGAGTATTGATACTTACCAAATTTGATTTTCGGTATAATTTTGCCATTTTACCGGTGGTAGAAATGTCTGAACAAAGCGAGCACTACCTTACTCTACTATTCATGGTCATGAAGTAGTGTTGAGTTGNAAATGAGAAGGAAAAAAACCGGCCAAATCGATTTTACTTTAGTGCTAACACGCAAGAGACGAACTGCTCTTAAGCGCAATCATAACTACATTATCCCCGAGGTGGTTGCATACACCTCTCTTATCAGGCTCGTGTCTTTATGTACTCTTCAACTAGTTGTTGTCTCATATATTTATTGTTAAACTACTGTAATGAAATTAACTCAAATGGTAGAATGTGACGATGATGATATTAAAAATTATAGAAATCTAGGTATATGTGTGGAAAATGCAAAAATCACTCACATGGCTTGAAACTGAGACCAGATTTATTGTGGTTTATCGGAAGGTTTTCGTAAAATTTGAATTGGTACAAGCGAGTGAATTATGTGACAAGTGGATACCTGAAACTAGCAGATCAGTGTTGAAAGAAACTAGGAGGACCAGGGGCGGAAGATGTGAATTTAGGTTAGCTAGTTGTGATTGTGTTGAATATGAAGTCAGTGGCCAACATCCCAAGTCAATCGATACAATAAAATATAGAGTGAAATAATATGTTACCGGAGAATCTTGTGTTTTCATTTCCAAATATCCTCGATTCTTAACTGGATTCTTAGTTTCTTGCCTATTTCTTGCTAATCTGAGCGGCACGACGATCGATAATTTGCTGCGTATTTATGAAGAATTCGATGTGCCTCCGGTAGCTCGTAGTTTGCTGCTATCAAAGCAAAGATGTGTCGACGATGTTTTTAGCTGGTGATCGATTCGGTAATTGGTAGCCTACTATAGATGAATGAAAGTCTGCGTAGGAATAAAATAGTGATTTCCTCTTTAGTGACACATTTGTCCATAAGTGAATAGCAGAACATGGCAGAGTATAAAAGATTTTCTTAATTGATGATCGTGGCTAGGTGTTTCATATAGGAATATAATAGAGGGAAAGTGAGGAGAGATGAAGCGTACTCAATGTATTAATGTGACCTTTTATAACTCATTATTCCGTCTTTCAGTTAAATTTTTCAACTGCTAGTATATTTTTATAATCCATGGTTTTTAACCTTTAAAGGTTTTCTGATCATACTTGTGGAACTTCCCCATCTGACAAGTAGCTACCCTAATCAGGGATAGTATTAAACATTGCAAAAACTTATAACTGAAACCTCATCCAAGCTTCTTGGTAGGTATTTTGTCAGAATCTGCTCTTTTGCTTTATTATGCACATGATGCATATTGATATTATGAAAACTATTTCGAGGATATGCTGTTACTGTTTGTGTACTCACTTTTTCGATGAATTCTGTTTCCAAAACTATTATAGTCAAAATTTCTGAGAATACTGCTGTGAAATAACAAAAAAAGTTGTTTATGAGAACATTTTTTTAAATTTCACTGGATAGCATGATGAGGTATCTGTATATTATGTACAAAAATGTCTGAATACTTCAGTCCATGAGATGTATACTAATATTCTATAATTCATATTAAATAAAACAGTATTTACAACCTTAGAATAATATGTAAATAATTCAATATTTCAAATTATCATAATAAATTTAGTATAAGATACCTTTAATTCAGTACGAAAATAGCACTAAACATTAGTTAATACGATTAAGTGATGAAAGAAAATTTTTAAATATTATGTTATTTATAGATTTATTTTTAATCTAGTTATTGGTATTCAGTTTCCTATGATTAAAATGCATAACTTATTTAAATTTAGAGCGATCAACACTGAGGTAATGGAAAATGATTAGGAGAATTATCCCATTCTCCTCCATCGCTCTCCAAAGAGTCCACATCAGAATCTTCCATTCCAGAGTTGTTTTCACTTTGATCGGCTATCTCGTGTGCCCAGTTCCAAAACCTATGCTTGCGTAATTTCAAGAAGTAAGCTAGATGATTTATAAAATGCTTAATAAAATCATTAAGAAACATATAACTATATCTTTACAATTCTGTTTTACAAAAGAATTCAATAACTTACTGGTCACTGTTATAATCTAACTCCTCCTCCTGCTCCGACTCAGAAAGGTATTCCGGAGACATTTCTCCTAGAAATGTTGCCATTAAAGTATATCGAAATTAATGATCATATATATATATATATATATATATATATAGGGAAAACAGATCTGGAAAGCTTATACCAACACGCATAACATAATATTAGCTTGAGAGGCAAGTGCTTAGTGTAGGTCAGTCTCGTCTGCAGACCACCATCAAATGGGTTAGTAGAAATCTTCTTAAGTATATCGCTTTTTCAAAAATCTAATCGCTTTGAGCATACTCATCCAATAAATTGATCACGGGACAGAAAGTAAATTCATTGTTTTATAAGTACTTTAGCAATTAGAAACGTGGCACATAATAAGCTTTTAAAAAGTGGTAGTTACGGACTAAATTGCATTATTTAAATTAATACCTGAATTACTTAGACTGTGTGATTCATTCTGATGAAAGAGAGAAAGGGAACCTGCAAACTGAAAATTAAATCAATAAAAATGGAACATATTCCTTACACTATATGTACTTTTTATATAATGAAATCAATCTGATGTGTTCTGCTAGCGAAATTCACTTTCAGCTTACTTACCAAGTTGAACAGTATATAACAAGGTAACAATATAATTAACTGACACTCCGACTGTGAAGGGCTAGCAGACATGTTGCTGATTTTCTGTTAATCAAAGCCTTAACGAAGATTAATTTGTTAAAATATTTATTCAATACACAAATAAAAATTTCAGGTAATCGATTAACATTTAAAATATAAACAAACAGATTTTAAATAATTTTGTGGTTAAATGGCATTTCCTTTTCCCAGTACTTTTTACTAGCAACATGTTTTATTTGATTAAATATTTTATTTTAATAGTAGAAATTCATTAATTGTACTATTAATGTTCTTTATTACCGCACATTAATTAAGAACTTGTGTTGTGATTTGAAAAATAAATCCAGAGTAACAAATTAAAATGAAACAAAAAATGTTTATTCTAAGAATAATCTGAGGACTATAAATTTATATAATAGCATAAGTATAACAATACTCAGATCAAAATCAATAGAAAAATTATGGTTTTAATATAATAGCAATTCAAAATAATGACAGTAAATATGTTAAAATAATGAAAATATTAGATACGCTGTATAATATGCAGAAAAGAAAGGAGCATCGCATAAAGAATAAATTCACCTAATCTAACACAAAAAGCGCGATCGGTCCGAATCTATCAAAATCAATAGACGAGACGCTGATAGACCACCCATAAAGATTATAGCTACGAGTTGAAATACAGAGCTAAGGTCCGAAAATTCACCGTGTCCCCTCACAGCTA
This sequence comes from Heterorhabditis indica, assembly GCA_020740425.3. Classification (NCBI taxonomy): domain Eukaryota; kingdom Metazoa; phylum Nematoda; class Chromadorea; order Rhabditida; family Heterorhabditidae; genus Heterorhabditis; species Heterorhabditis indica. The sequence continues at coordinate 9,130 of JAJAVP010000452.1, forward strand.
GATTAAATACTGAATTTAGCTGCATATTGATTTTGGATATGGTGCAGTAAGTCTACCATATGATCAGCTCACCATATCTGGATGAATTTAACTCTGTAGAAAGTCTTCAGTTGTAAAGTATTTATATTATGATATATTAGAGAATAGGCTGAATGAGGACCATTATAGTATATACCATTTTGATACAGCAAATAAAGTGATGCTTATGACTGAAACTAATGTTTAGTTGCGAAGTGTGACATCATTCATAGATCACTGATTATCCAATATCCTTCAACAGACAAAAATTATACTCATTAATAGCTTGTACTAAAGCAATATTTATAAAAATAATTAGTCATTTTATAAGTCTTTAAAATATGTTGAGGAGAATTATAACAGTAATAAGAACACGGCTGAATGAACAGTAAACAAATAACAAGAATTAACAATACCATTATATAATATTAAGTGCACAAAACCTAGAAATAAATGAAAGATTACAATTAAAGACAGACGCATGTAAAAATCGGTGCAATTATAATCCTATATTGCTCTTCAAGAAAAATTGATATATTTTTATATATAATAAGAAGGATAAGTATAAACTACATCTAATTAAACGCATATCTCATCTCTGTGAAATAGGAGGCACTTTAAATTGTATCCTGACATTTATTACTCAATGTATTTATTCAGTAGCACATCTTAAATTGGGAGATTACAAACAAAATGATGTCCATCACTACAGTGACCGAAGTTTATAGAGCGCTTCCTCTAATCAATGCTAATTAGACAAATCAGATTTATTTTTAAGAACAATTTAAACGCTGGCTGGAAAGGTATCAGCCTATAACTCTACCTACTAATTGCACGTATTAACCAATCACGACTGGTTCGTGGAATAGTAGACAGAAATACTAATTAAATAACAGTACTCAATACTCATGATTTGAGACCAAAATAAAATATTTTGATGGTTCACATTGAACTATACTTACGACTGAATAAGGCTGTTTATTAAAAGCTTTAAGTTCCTGATGCGTCGTGAACTGCAAACGACACCTCTAACTTAAAACACCAACTAAGAAAGAAACGGAAATCTAACAAGTGTGAGTATTTCTAACTATTTATTTTCTAAATCTTTGGCTTGCATTACATCCTCTTCCGTAAAGAATGAACTGAGCAAGTTAAATTAATATGAATTATGTATAAACACCAGCTTGAATTTATTAACCCACATACCAACAACCACCGACTTTCCTTGAACCTAACAGACCTTTTAAATATTTTTCAGCTTCAAATGATGCAATAAACTACATAATTATATATCGTATACGATGCTAATCACTTAATTAGAACAAATAATGCATATGAAAACTTCTAAGACAATAAATAACATACAAAGGCCGAATTGGTAGTTTGTCAGAATAATACAGAACTTGTTAAACAACAAAAAAATATATAACGTAGTACAACCTGGCGAGATATCCAGAATACATTATTCCATATCTTCCATGTCCATGAAACTTACTAAGCAGGCATCTCGAACTGACGATTCGATTGGAGAACTACAGTGATTCATTTTGGAGGTGTGTATCACCAAATTTGCGTATACATCATTAAATTCAAAGGTTCCTTGTACTATTTAAAAAAATACAAATAATATTAAGACCATATTTAATACTACCTCTTATAACATAAAGGTAGAAAAAATCGGCATAGAGAACGGTCTGCACAATACCAGCCACGACAGCAATTGGATCAAAGAAATTCTCAGTATAATACCTAAATTCATCACACAGTTAAGCAAACTTTAATAAGTTCTAATAATATAATATGTTAAATATTAATCTGGTAATCGTAAAATATATAATACCGGTAGATCCAGTTAATAATGTAGAGTGCACGATAAGATCCAAGAGCAAATAAGTAATGAGCTGTAATTGTTTCAGCGTTCCCAGTACGAGAAAGCATAAAAAGTTGAGGCATTATGGCTAAGGCCTCCAGATAGATCGAAAATGTCCATAATACCTGAGAAATAGTTACCCACATAAATATATATATAAACAGAAAGCATTGACATCGCAAATACCTCTATAACCGTAAACTCATGATTAAGAAAGATGGCGAGTACAGCACTAGGAATTATAGCAAATTCCAAGCGAAATGTATCATTGTTCCTGAAAAAATAACGGCAGCTGAAATAATATTTATCTGTACATCTCATCTTGAAAATCAAAATTACTAACCTATCATAAGTAGCCTTGAATTTAACCCACATTAAGTATACAGTCCCAATGGATGAAACTAAGAAAAAAAGCTGGAATAGTTAACTAAGAATTTTATCACTAAAAACAATATTACATGATCATGGGTGATTTAATTGTAATTGAAAATATCAAAGGGCTAAGTAACTAAAAATTCTTATAAAATATATAGGAATACTAATCCATGAAAAAACCTAACATGACAATAACAAATTTTAATTAGGTTTGGTTATGTTCTTATGTTTAACCACTTTTTAAATAGGAAGTACGAAAAATCTAAAAAAACAAAAACAAAGGTTCAAAACCAAATTTAACCTTCATGGCCGAATTGTACAAGGAGATGAAATTGGTGAAGAGATCGAGGTAACGGCACATAAATACTAGAGCGAAGAGAATCTGAGAACGACCCGAGATACCTAAAACCTAGTTGAATAAGTATTCAGAAGCATAAGATATAAGATTCAAGATAATCACAAATAATTTAATTATCAGTAAGATTACAATGCTAGTAAAAAAACGAACTAACCTTCGCAACTTCTCGATTTCCATATTTTTTGCAAAAGAATGACGATTGCTACCAAGTGAGCAATATCAGCAGATAAACGAAAGAGGTTCATCTTAACACTACCCAAGGCCCTATAACATAAAGTACAATTTATAAAAATCATATTAAGAAAAATGTTTAATAGTTGGTAATCAAGATACAGAATACAACCGGTTTTATCTTAACAACATCTTTTATAAAGTATGAAATATTGAGAGTACTTAGTGCTATTAATATTCTTGACAACTGAACTAGAAGGACACTGTTACATGTTATTGTTACACCAAAAAATAAATTAATGAACAGTGGACTAAATCTATAAATACTTGAAACAGATTAATTCTTTATAGCGAATACTTCAAATATCTCGCTTGATTAAAAAATCAGTATAAAGAACTAAAAACTGCTACTAGTAAATACCCCAAACTAAGTGTAAGTACCATAAATTTAAATGAAAATTATAGAACCAAAGATACCATCAAAATAAATTTTACTATTGGTACACATCCACGTCATGTCAAGACAGTAGTTCCTAAACACAACAAATGGTCTCATAACGACACTTCGTTTTTTATTATAATTACTTAAAAATTTGAAATGGGACTAATCTTTCCCTAATTATCGTATAATTATGGTGGTACGAAAGTAGAAGTAATTAAGTAGTGGATGTTATGCAACAATAGGATATTCAATATATTTTTTAAATCGGGCTGTTTTATTGTTCTACTATTATTTTCAAGAAGCTTAAATTATTATCTTATTTACGATGGAAAATAGTACAGGTACAGACATACGACCTTATTTTTGTCTTTTAAATGCAATAAAGCTAACTATAAAATTTGTTAGTTGGCAAATTATATCGACCCCATAGGTTCCTGTAACAACAATACGGTAAAAATATTCTGCAAGAGGTATGTGAACTTTGGAGACTTGATCTAACACTGCAATAACTTTACCACGATTCCAAACCAACCTACTACTCCATTTTGGAGATAAAAATGTAAAGCTTAAGGAATATGTAGGGTAAAAAATAGTTTTAATTTATACATGTAAATATTATAACACACTCAGATAGACTGAAGATCCTAGTGCCAATCCTAGATGGCTATACCAAGATATTTAGCTAGAACAATATTATTGTAGTAAAAGAGAAGCAGTATTATGACTCAATGTAATGCACAATGTAACTATTTAAAATGATACGAATAATAGAGCAGTCTATACTCAGTGTTGACGAACATTCAAACCGACCAGCTCTCTTTTGTTGTAGTCTTTGTTGTACTAATCTATAATTGAAGCGTCTTTAGCCTTCTTTCACTTGCTGTGTCTCTATTATAACCATCCATATAAGCTAAGCTTTGATAAATTACCCACTAACTCAAAGTCACCAATTTTTGTAGTATTTATTTTATTATTTGCTGTCGTTGTTGTTAAAATGTTTATATTCATGATTAGCTTACATATATTATCTAAAAATTTTATTTTTTCCTTGAAAATTGTCACATTATTTCAAATTCAAGCAACGAATTTCATACTTCTCGAATTTCCAGTTTGGCGAGAAAGTACTAATAACAGAAAAAAATTAATACTCTTTAAGGTGATAATAATGAGTAATACTGTTATATAAGTACTAACATCTAGAATAATCATGAAATGCTAGAAAAATTACGATAAAGCAAAAGTCTAGTATGCCTAGATATAAATATAAAACTTCTATAAAATCCTACCTAGACCTAATTAAGGAATTTTAAATTAGAACCAATGCGAGTCGTGATATGAATTGATTATACATAAAGGCAAACTGGTGATAACAATGACGATAACTACAGGGTGGATCGAATAAAAATACCTATTTTAAGTTTTATAGCTTTTTTCAAACTGAACAAAAATCGTCACTCAAGAGCATTTGTAAAAGGTTGAAAATCAGGCTTTTCAACGCTAATGATCCCATTAGTATATGTGACACATGGATTTCGTAATTGTTGATTTTGTGAGGTTTTATGTTGTTATTTTCAGTGTAATCACCTCCCTTAATGAATTCACGGAAAAACTCATTCAAGTCTAGAACAAACTAACTCCAAAGACGCTCAAAAACTACTGCTCAGAATTCGAGGGAAGGATCCAGTTGGTTGTTGCCGCGAAAAGAGGGGAAGACATTGCAATACAACAATTTGAACCTATAACTATAAATATGCATATTTTTTAATGGGGCATATCGTCAGTTAGTAGGGAAATTGAGATCTAAGAAAAAAAAGAGGCCAAATAGGTGTGAAAAAAAACAAGAGTCGATAACTATGATTTTCACGCGCAATTTATGCTAATGAGATCACGGTTGTAAAGCTAGATTTTCAACTTTTCTGAAACGCTCTTGAGCGACAATTCTTGTTTAGTTGGAAGAAAACTACAAAACTTCTAAAATCGGTCGTTTTATTCGCCTATCCTATAATTACATTAAAACTACAATAGTATACTGACCCACTATAAAATATCCGAAATGATTTTGTCGTGAAAATGTGACTGGTACTTTTAACATATACTGTTATAAAATTCGATAAAATTAAAATTAACGAATCTGGTCACACCTCGATGATTGTTTGCCTTAGCCATGACTTCCTTTTGAACTATAGTTGAGTGAATCATCACAATATTTTGAACCAAATCGAGAAATATTTTTGTACGCCCCACAGCAATTAAATTCACTAATATATCTGTAATGCTAAGTTTTAGTAAAACAAAAAAGTTTCAAACTTTAATTAGATATATTAGAGCTAATTTTCGTTAAAAAATGTGTAATCAAAATATAAAATAATACGCATAGGAAACAGCGTAACTTGATAACAATGGTGTTTGTATAAGGGATCAGTAGCTTCTTTTATTTACCACCTCTTATAATAGATTGTAGTTTCATGATAATTTATTTTGGTTTCTATCAATGTCTAGAAAATTAGAGATAACAAACTAGTTATGTTCACTTCTGTGAATATTGTAATATTTAAAGAACGACTTTGGTCTCAAGCACATTTAGTCAATGGTTTTCAAATCTTCCCCATTTTTAGAGACAAATATATTTGAAACAGAACAATCGATTTTTAAATATGGATAAGATTAAGTGAATGAGTTATTAGCGTAAATAAAAGTTTTAATAAGATAACTTACTGCTCTTTTATTGACTGTGTAGTAGACAATACATCAGAAGTAAATGAAAAAATCCCGGAGTAGCAAGGAGGAGAAAACTCGCTGTTAATCATCGCTTGAATAGCTGATAGTGTTGCTGCTACACCGCCAAGGAAGCCAAGTACTACATTATATAATTTATACATATAAACCCTATGCATCACTTTCATAAAAATCTAAAAAGATGTTAAATAATTTATAGAAGAATTATATATAGTTTGTAAGTCGTCACCTAATATTATAAGATTAATCATGAGCTTCAACTTCGGTGTGTAGCAAACTATTCTGGAATATAATGTTATTTTAATATTATTCTATTGTAAACTTTTTTTTTTTGAATTTGTCATGTTGTGCTGCAACAACTGAACAGTTATAGTGTCCCGGGATTATTTTGCACAGGTAACTTGAGATTACGGAATATATTTATGGTTTATCTGACTTCATTAAAGTAAAAAAATTAAAGTTCTGATTTCACTGAATCTTTTCCATTAAATACCAAAAATCACATGATACGTCAAATTTAGTGACATGTGTATCAGTGGTTTAGCAAAACGATGAAAACACGTTTTAATTAGACCAACAAATCATATATGAAGAACACGGTTCTTCAGTACCTAGTCGTAAATCAAAACGAAATAATTCAAATTACGTGATAAATTGAGGTTAAAGTAAGAACTTCAAATATCTATTCAGTCACAAAAATCTATTAACAAGAAAAAATGTTCATTTAACAGTAGAGTACTCAAATAATTTGAATATGAGATCACAAATTATTGAGCGAAATTCTAGAATTAATTTCATAGATGAACTTATGATACGTGGTAAAAAATAGTAACACTCACTCAAAAATTGACATAGTCTTCTCATGTTCCACAGCTAGTTCCCCGTTGTGCTTTTTAGCTGCGGCTACAAGGTATAGATTGAAAATACCAGGGAAGATGAGGGCCATTAACGTAATTGTAGAGCCTAAAAGTAACGTCTAATTTTGACTATGCTATTGATGTCTTTTTTTAAATAACGAAATTTACCACTAATCTTGTCCATTTTGTTTCATGTTTGTCCTATTAATAGTTTAAGAAAATTACAAAACAAGTATGTCTTCTAAAATAAGAGCATTTTTTGCATTTAAACCTCCAACTAAATCCAGTAGTACGCCGAAGTTTGGTACTGTCAGAGCTACAATGACAACAGCGATCATTACTGCAGTACGTGAGATGACGCGTTGCATACCGAATTCTAAAATCAGCTATTTTCTGACAATCTGCATAATTCTTGGCGAAAAATAAGAAGTTATAAGTAAAAATAAGAAATTCTAAATTTACCCTGTGGCACCTTCCAAATATCCTCAAATCCTTGATTCAGTGGATTAAATACAATAGTCAAAGCAAGAATAACATGTATTGTTATGAGGATGTTTACAATCTGTTGGATATAGAAATCCTAAAATAAATCTATAGTGGTACAGTAGGCAAAAAACTATGAAAAGCAACAAGAGAAAAACAGGAGCATATTAGCACCTGAATATTTGGGATTATAGAATCTCTAAGAGAGTCACCATACGTGAGATATCCCATGATGGAAACAGGTAGGTACATTGCACAAATGACTGAAAATTTTCACTTAGAAAAAAACTAAAATAAGAATTCCTTTCGATAGTTAAGTATCTAATGAAGCGCAATCACAACAGTTTGGTGGTGAATTGAATTTAGCATTACCTCACTCTTTAACGATATAGCCAATAAATGCGCTTTCATATCCATTTCATTTTTTCCCTTGTATGCCTCTAATTTAGTGCTTTGAGTCTCCTCTAAGAAAACTTCTATATTCGTTTAAATATTCTCCTCCAAACGTTTAGTTTAAAATGAGAGAATTCATCATACTCAACTATATATGTCAAATAAGTAAAGAAAGAAAGAAAAAAACAAAAGACATAGAGGGGAAGATAATAGAAAATTCCTTATAAGCAATATAATTATTACTTGAAGTTGTGAAAGTCACAATGAAATAATTAGCATTATATTGAGATTAAGTAAAATTAATTCAACAATGAAAATTCACAAGCAAACGCTACAGAAACGGATATTCCAAAGCGAAAAGGAGACCTCATGTCGTGTTGAATTGTAGGGAATGCACCATGTCCTCCATAAGCGAACATAACAGTTCCAAAGCACATGAACATCCTATAATCAATTATTAAAATCTAAATAGGCTTAGGTTATCTAAAATCATATCACCGCATGTTTATTTCTAAGACATTACACTGACTTCTCATAGCTAAAGTGCGGATAATGAACATGAGGAGCGCACGTGGAGAAATCGTCTGCAGACCCTAGTATAATTAGAAAGACTGCTAATGATGTGGTAATCATAGCACCAATAACAGCCCACCTACAATAGATTTTTGTACTCCGAGATGTACAAAACATCCTCACAACACACTATTATAGAATTTTCACCAAAAATCCTTCGGACTCTTCAGCATAGTGAATGGAAGCATGAATGCGGCCACTACCACAACGAGGTAACAGAACCCAATCTAAGCGAAAAGAGTAATACTCATGTTTGTAGTTAAATCTGCAGTACGAATGTACCTCTTAATCTCAGTGCAGATATACATGAAAGCGTAGTCTTTATGAGAACAATAATTTATAATGAATACTCATACTCAGAATACTACCTGAATTCCTCCATAAGACTGAAGGAAATCCTCAGTGTTCTTGGCTGCAAGGAGGATAAACACAACGGCTGTCCCAAACTGGGTGACATTCAAGCATAACGAAACAAACTTTCTGTAACTTTCTTGGAATTAAAATCCAACAAAGACGTAATTCCTTTACAAAAACAAGGATTTCAGAAAAGCTACCTAGTTCCACCATAATACGCTAAAGTCATTTTTCAATATATTAGTCAATTAATGTCACTCACGCAAACTTAGGTCCAACTGCGCGCAATCCCATTGCGGGATACGGCATACGGCAGTGGTGACGGTATCTAAAACTTGCATAAAATTTGATTAACTATAGGATCAAATAAATAGTTCAATTGAATTTATTCTATTCCAAAAATCAGGCCTCGTCATGGAATTAATGGCATTTAGTTTCGCTTTGAGAGATTTACCTATAATGCCTTTAAACTTCATAAGCTCACTCTGGCCAGCGTTGTTGAAGAATTATCCAGTTCTCGCTTAGCTGTTTTCCCGTGTAAGTACAGATAAGAGCCCCCAGAACAATTATGAGAGTTCCTCCATATAACCCTGAGTAAGTTTAAATCTTAGACAGTAGAGAGTGATTTAAGGAATCTAAATGATATAATATATTATCTTGTACAGAACTTATGTCTACATAGAATCGCAAAAAAATAAAGATTAAATAATACAATATATACGTAATTTAAAAGGAATATAAAAGTAAAATTGAGGTTAAACGTCTTTCTTCAGTACCACCCGAAGACTCGGTGTTATTGGCAAATGCCCGCAGGACACGCAGCCAAATTTCAAGGCGAGGTGCGAGACAGGAAAATACGCCGGTGTCAATTACGAAATAAAAGTGGTTGGGTTGGCGCGCAGAGCGGGGTCGTATACCTTCCAACGCTCTGCGACGGCAGTCAGCTAATTATCCACAGTCCAGCTTTGTCAACGTTACGCATGTTTTTGCGGTTTTTGGAAAACATTCCTTTTCTAACTGCTATATATATTATTCCAAATTGGATTCACTGAAACCATGTCACTTAAATCACATGAAGAGGACCTCACCAGTAGAAACCATAGCAGCAGGCAAGGCGATAAGCCCTCCTCCAGCAGTTTCACCAATAATAAACATTGCCGTCACGAACCAACTCATCCCGTTAACGTTTCGGAACTTCTTTCTCATCTGAACCTCCATTGTGTTAGCGGAACTCACCAACGAATAACCTTCTCTAAAAACAAATATTTGACAATTATCTATTAGTTATTTGTACTTGACATCTACCATATTTGAAATAAACAAGAGTTTGAAAAATAAATAATGTTTTTATTATTGTTACACATTCGTATATTATTATTATTATTATTATTATTATTATTAGTGATATGCATCCTGAAAGAATACTGTAAATATGGCAAGCGTTGTGCTTGCTTAATAATATAATTTGATCTTCTTTTATTAGCACTTCCCTAATGTAATTAACGTTATTAATTCTGTTTGGGAGTGCTTAGATAACATAGGTATGCTAACTTAGGGTTTTCAATAAAACACATCTTTAGTGCTAATTAATTATTCCAGCATTACAAGCAATTTGGTAACGATTTGACGGACTGGAATACCATTGTCTTAACTCAAAATTGCCTCATTAAACTCAGAAAATATAATTTCAACTTATGATATTCTATATAAATAAGAAGGCGTATGAATGAAGTTAGACTTGATCTTTTTAATGTTACTCAACAAAGGAAAAGTATCCTCAAAATAGGGTTGAGTGTTATTTAGCCAACCTTTTCGCTTCAAGTTCTCCTGTTATCGTCATATTCGCAGGTGATCTTCCAAGCAGACTAAAAAAAACCAATAGTCTTCGTGCCGCGGCGGAATGACGGAACTATATGAGGATCACCGCTGAATAGTAGTTTATACACGGTATATCAACATTGTTAAATCAAGGTGTACAAATTATGTGACATAAAATATTCGCTTTAGACCATAATTGCTTAATAAGACTACTCTTATTAGCAATGAATATAATAACCAATCAGAAAGTGCGAGCTAATATTTGTCTGAAGACTTCTATAGAATTTTTGATATAGTCTTTACTATAAAATAAAACCATTTAGAGAAAGATATGAGTCAGGAAACTATTTTACTCACAAGTTAATCAATAAATTATAATAGGAGTTGTTTTCAAATCATTTCATTGACTAAAGCTATGTACCGAGTGACTAATATAACTTTTATAATGTATTTTCCATATACTAGTCTCCTATGAAATGACAAAAATTTAACAAAGGTAAACTCTCAAGAATATTTACTCTTGCTTCCTACATAGAGAAAAAGTGTGATAATAGATCATTGCAAATGATAGTATAAGTCTATGCTTGTTATCAATTTTCACCTCTTATAGATCTTAAATAGGAAAATAATTACTTATTGAGGTATGAATGATCAAAATATGTCCGAAGAATATTTTGATATGTGAATTTCTAAAGTGTGTAGTAGAAGAGAAGTACTAGATACGAGACAAAATTTGGTGCATTACACTTCTGAGAAATAGTACACTTTTATGATAGTAATTTCAAAAGCAGTCATAGGAAAATTTGGTATTTCTAAACTTGTAATAATCTACTTGCTAAGTATAAATAATGGTAAATTTATTTTCCAATAAACAATTTCCAATGCTGCTCTTATCATTATTGTTAAATAGGGAAGATAGTATATAAAACAATGCCAAATTCGTATAGTCAGTTAGAAAATAACATGTTTGAGAAAAATTTATAATTACTGGAAAGGTTTAAACGTCTATAAAAGTTGATCGAGCTCACACTTTGACTAGCGAACCTGTCTTGGCTGACTTGAGAAAACTGTGATGAATGTCTGTGCTGGATCCATCGACAAAACCCAAGGCGTTTTAAATTGAGCGAATATGAAGGCCATTTGAATCACGGAGTGATATGGTAAGTACATAGTTGAAGAAAATGAAAAATAAAGAACTATGTGAATTCAATGAAAATGAGAGTACAACAAACCTATATACTAAAAAGAAGTAACGACTATTAAAATGATAATTAATGATGAATAAAATTGTTATTAGAGTTAATTATGTAGCAATTTGTATCTAAAAGAATTTTTAGTTATGTTAATTCTAGCACTTCTCAATGTAACTTTGAATTTGAATGTTATCCCTAGCAGATGCTATCCACAAACGGCCATTTTATGGTTTAACTTTTCAATGGTGAAACCAAGATTCAAGATTCTTAGCAGTGGTAGTAATGTGTTCCTTAATTAAAATTCTCAAACGGTTTCAGGGTATCCCTTCTCGTTTTGATCAATAAAATTCAATATGTTAGATTAAATCAATGCTCTTAGATCACTTTTCGGGCTGATTCTTTTTTTTACATTAGGTACGAAATTTTGTCGACCACCTCTCTGGTTACATTAATTTCCAGAACAGACAGCTTGGTGATCTCCTATGTCACAAATGATTAATATTCATTGTGTAATTCAGGCAATGTTGAATAAGTAATAGAAGTGGTGGAGTGATTTATTCAAGGAGTTGTTCCTGTAATCGTAGTGAGTACAGAACTATTTGGAGAATGCCAGTGTCTATCCATAAGTGAGTATCCTAAAAAAAGGCATGAAATCCAGATGTAATTAATAGAAATTAAGAGACACAAAACATGGATAAAGGTAGAATTATTACAATATTCCCCAATAGAAAGCCTCCTCTTTCCCGATAACAGAAAAACGGTTTGTTAAGTATCAGGAGTGGAACGTTTAATCTAATAGCATTTGGCAACGTTTTGAAAGAACAATAGGGGAATTGGAGTTGGAAAAGGTTGGTCGCCGGTTCGAGTCCTGCTCTGCTCAACTCAAAGAGGCGATTTTACCAATAGACCACTTCCAAAAAGAGGATCCTGTCAAATTCATATAAATAATAACAAAATCTAAAATTATGAGACATGAGAAGGCGGCCTAAACACGATTATATCTTCACGTTGGTAAATGTAACAGAAGACGGAAACTCAATTCTAACTAAGCAAATTGATAGTAACTGCCCACATTATCTATAATTTTGAAAGAGCGGAAAAATTAAGTAAGTTTCTCGAATAAACAAGTTGAAAAATATTCTTGCATTTTGCACTTGGAAATCTTAAAATCCGCACTTCTAAACTACAGTACCTTTCTTAATTTTTTTTGACAAGTTAACCATCTTGAGTAAAAAAGCAATATCTCTACAAATCTTCTTCTTTTCTCTCTTAAGTAAAATCAGAGGCTATCTAACTGTGTCTATCCAACTGTTTATTCCACGCTAAAAGTGAAAAACACTAACACAAATCGGAAGACGCGCTGCACAACTATGATTTGGTTATTTGAATTGTAACTGATTTAATCTCTTAATGAAATATAATTCCCTGCCTCGCATTAGAACAGTGGTTCGTTAAATAAGGAAGAGTGAAGGGTTTAGTCCCTTATGTCTTAATCTATAATGCAGTCCGCCCATCTCAGTATTCGGAAGACCGTTTATGAGACTGTCAACGTCGATGGCGTTCCGAAGACCAAAACTACAATCTTCGGAAAGACTGTTGCACTCCAAGCTTTCTTGGGTTAAACAGGTTCCGATATAATGATATTCTTTCTTCCTGATGATAATAATACTGTGAATTTTGATTAGTGTTTAAGATGTTCGAAAAATATCTAATAGTGGTGTACAAACACAATGAACATGTACATCAGAAGCTTTGATTGAGCCAGACCTGAAAAATTCAAATGAGAATTGAAGAAAGCAATTTATAATGAAGCCATTATGAAACTGACATTCTGTACTCATACCAACACAAAAATGGGACTGGCAAAGAACAAAATTACTGAAAACTAAATATTTCAGATGGAAAGTTAGAAACACTGACCAATTTGTTTTTCAATCCTGAAGATTATAATAATAGAGGGTGCATCCGAGAAAAGGTTATACCATCGGCGTCGTTTGTCCCTACTCCCCTTCACATAGTTGCAGGGATTTATTACGATAGTAAATAGGTAATAGACTAAACCCAGAGTAAGGCGTAGATAAAGGAGAATATAAAGCCACGAGAGATAAGAGAGAAGAGGGTTGGCCACCAGCTGGGAAGCCATGTAGTCTCATATTCTATTAAGTCCCCTATTATATATCTTTAGTATCTTATTGTAAGGTGTATGTAAATAAATATATATCTATAATTGTGTCCTGTCTTGAGTTAATACATGCAATACCGCTACACCATGTTTCACATTACTCATCTTAAACCATACGAGTTATATGCATATATCATCTGAGATAATAGCCCTCCCATTCAGGTGGCCACCTTTTCCCTCAACATCGTACTAATGGTTCTATTTGCGCGTTTCCTTAATCCATATTCTCGTGGACAGTATCCTTTAGTGAAGATCCGACTTATTTCCATGAGCTCACACAATGTAGTCATATTGTTTTCCAACCCTACATGGCCCAGCCAAAAATTTGATATAGTAGATCCCCCACCATCTTATATCTGATTAGTAGATTTTCACTATCTTATTGTGCTGATTGGCTAAGAGTTTGATTAGGTAAAATTGTTTCAGTATAATTTCATGATACCTTGAGTCGCTTATGATCAAGATGTTAGATAAAGATAAGCATGAAATTGCAAATATTGTAAGAATCATACAAGAATGTAACCATATTTTTAGTACATAAACCCGACCCGATCACATTGGTCACTCACTACTCAAGAGCTATTTGTTCATATATTATTTAATTTTAATCATGGGTGCAAACGATTCTCCACCTGCGCGCTTTGCGTTCTCTACTCGCACATCAGCCACGAAGAGTCAATGGAATTTTCCAAAGCAATCATAGTATTAAATGTAATTTTTAAGCGTCCTGTGGTGACTAACGCACAAAAACAAGCTTTATTATTCTCATTACTATTATCTTTAAATGGTGATGTTTATTTCTCTCCTGAGAAAGATAAGAGAAACCGATAGTGGCAATCTACTGCCTGGGTTCAATATAACCACTTTCTTTTGTTTTGATTAGGTGATGCTCCTTAGGCTGTTTAATAGTTAATTTAGATGTTACATGCCATTAAATATCTTTAGAGTAGAGTTATTTATTTAGCAAATATTTGTAAAAGTATTAGAAATATAATCTTGTGTTTATAAAATATCTCGTGAAGGTTGACCACTTTCAGCTCGGAGTTCATGATTCTCTATTTGACCTTTACTATTTAATAAAACAAGAAACACAAGAGATGCCTTTTTATCTATATTTATATGTAAATTTCAGAATTTTATGAATTTCAAATTTGTACTTCTGCTGATCTTAATATCATGTTTATTCTTGGGAAGCAACTCCGCTCGCGATAGGAAGAAGAACCGAAACAAAAACAAAGGAGAAGATGTCAGTGGTGGAGAACTAAAAGAAGGTGAGTTTATAAACGACTAGTACAATTGGTTTACTTGAATCTTTATGAATGCTAACAAAATTTCAATCTCGATGGTATAAAGATTTATTGGGTTGATTTCGTTGGGTACATTTTTACATAATAAAAAGAAGTTTCATTTATTTACCACTGAAATGCATATAAGTTTTTCTAGGTGGCTCGAATGTAGGTGGATTTTTTGATGATAAAAAGAAGGAAACAAAAGAACGAGGTGCATTTTCTAGTTAAATATTTTCAAATAATTTAGATAATATATTAATATTGAAGTTTTCATTACAACAGATTTAGCTTTACAAGTTAAACATTATAATCTGTGAAAATATCCTGCAATAAATTTCAATATAAAATGCGTATATTTGGATTATGCATTATTTCTCTAATTATTAGTATTTACAGTGCCTTACAAATGGCGTTTTCTTTTATGTATCCAAAACAAGGATATAAACCTAACTTTCGAAGTCAAAGGAGTCAACTGATTTTTTAAAATGGAATTGAGCATTGAAATAACCCAGAAAAACATTTGTCAAAGCTAGGTAATAGATGCCTTCATGACAGGGCTTCTGATAAGAAGTGTCACCAGCAACAGTATTCACAACTAAAAATCTTAGTTTTTTAACTTGGTAAGAAAGGAAATCTCTGTTTGCAGAACACAGTATAGAAAAGAAAGAAAGGGAAAAACAAGAAGAAAGTAGTGAGGAAAACGATGAAAAGGAAAAAAACAAAACGGAAACTGTCAATTCTAAGGTCAGATAAAGACCATAGGCACTCTAATTATTTATTAATGTAATCAGTCTGATACCAACTTTCTATAACTAATTTTTTGAAGTTTCAACGACGAAATGCTATAAAAATTCTTCTGCTCAGATCTGTTAATTCATTAGTATATGGAAATCCTAGAATGTTCGACTCTTCCGTCGCTACCATGAAGCTAAGAATGCAAATAAGTTAAATAATGGAGAGCAAAAACCAATCCATAAGAAGCCAACCAAAACTCAGGTACTGAAAAGTTAGAAATTTCTCACTTAATTTGTTTACTCTGATATCACAACTAAATCTCCAAGTAAATAAATCTCCAGTAGCTTTTCCCAGTTATCCCTACCCCATAACTTGTTCGGGTCTGTTTCTACCAGTACAGTAATATAAAGTCTTACGTGGTATTGACCAAAGGAATGGACCCTGCTCTATTAAAACTCATTGCACCATTAATTATTGATTTTGTTAAACACGTTTTGTACTGTATAGTATTCAAATTAAAATTAACTGTCTTTTAATTTAGCATCGTCTTCGTCGTCATCAGAGTATAAGAAAGGCAAGTGATACAAATCTACTCCTTGGATAAAGAAAAGAATCTAAAGAAATTACTGTCTATTACATAGCGTCAATGATAATATATGACAGTTCCTACATATGCAAATATTTTGACTGAAGTGTTGGGCGCCACACAGACTACACTAGTATTTTGGGATTGTTACAATATTAACGTCTCTATGAAAATAATATTGGCGATTTTAAGAATCGTGATCGTCGTAACCAACATGAACATACGCTGTCGAGGACAAAAGAAGTGAATGATGGAAAACAGACATCAGTTGAGAATAAGCCAGCTAAATACCACCAGGTAGAACATTAATAAGGCCAACCCAGCATTTTCTCCTCTGTCGTTCTTGTTGAAGCATTTCAATATTGAACATTATTTATCACACTACTTTAAGAAACTACGGCGACATGCACACAGAAGACGTAGCCGTGTTTTTAACCAAACTGAGGTTAGCTCCCAATAACTGAGACATTCTTGTAGAAGCACACTTGACTTATTTACATGCTACATATACATTTTTTACTGGCTAAAATATGATAGGTCTTGGTATTTCATGGTTATACGAAAATAAGTTATTTTAATCTAATGCAATCTAGTTTCCTTATAACTAATTTTTAGAGGCACAGCCCACATTCATTAAAGTACGAGGCTAGAATCTCAAGAGCTGCAAGAGATCTAATTCGTTTGGAAGAGCCATCTATTGATAAGCCTGAAATGTCAAAACCTGATAAGTTCTTATTCAGTATAAATCGTGATCAAATGAATTTCAATAAATAAATCATTAAATCTTAATAATATTATTAGTTCACAATTTGAACCTTAGATGAGACTCTTCCTGTCACTTGAGGCAAATATCCAACAGGAATACAGAGATGTGTTCGTAGAGGGAGATATATATGAAACAAAGAACTGAGGTGCTCTCGTTATCATATAACTTGATGCTGATATTACTTGTTCTAACAGCGTTTTTGTTCCTATTATAAACGCCTTTCAGTCTGTTATACTTATTACCTATAAAATACCTAAGAAAAGTGCCAAATTTCAGAATAAAAAGTAGAATCAGCTATAACTTCTAGTACTATTACATTGGCCCATGTGTTGCACTAGTACACAGAAATAATCGGAGATTAATAGTTCACCACGTAGTTTAACAAAAATGATGGCAAGTATTTTGCCAAGCAATTTTCTCAAACAGAATAAATATTTGACTAGAATGAAAATTATGACACTTGAATGAGAAAAAATATTCGGCTTTTCATTTTAAGATTCTGTTGTGATATATAAATATCTTAAGAGTCTGAGGTATAAATGCAGATGACTAAGTGGTAGTTTTGCTAAAAACTGGAATATGAAACCCAGCTGACCTCGTAGAGCAGCATAGCCTATAGATTAAAATTTGCTTCTGCTGTCTTAGAAGGAGAGACGACACACGTGTGATGGTTTTGCCGGCTATTAGTTTCATCCTAGAATTAGAAGAAGAGGTAAAGATGTTTTGTGGAAAACTCTCTTTTAGGTTTTTAGGATCAATCCGTCAAAAGTAATTCTCTCATTTCTAGAGTTAATTAAAACTCATGTAGACTTATTTTGAGAGGAAATAAGATAGCCTATAAGTGTACCTTCTCTATAGATTCAGTGAATCTGTATACTATAGAATTTTTAGATCTAAAGCATATCCTATTAAATAAAATTATAATTCTACAATTCATAATGTATTTTAGTTGAAGTTAAGAAATTAGGAAATTTAAAATATTGTTTTATGGTTTTTTCGTTAAATCTGCCAAAAATAACCATTTCCAGTGGCAACAAAACAAAATCACATTTAGTTCCCTTGACATCAATGTCAAACTCGTACGCGGATGACATAAACAATAAGAAGATAAATGGCTGAGATAACTAAAGACGAGATACACTGAAGGTAGAAAATAGAAAGTTGGAGCTGTTAACGCGAATGTTGTTTTTAAAGAAAAACAGAATAGAGAAACAGGCAAATAAAGAAAAGGAGACTAAATAAAAGCGTAAAAAAGAAGAGAAAGGTGACATTTTAAAGGTAACGTGCTAAAAGAAAGAATTGTGGAACAGGGGTAAGTATATGAGAAGAACTTTTTCGTATAGAGTGAAAAACAAAAGAAATCTACCAAAAGAACGGAAAAGAGAAACACCTTCTTCAGCTTAAAACCGCGATCTCGACAAGAGTGTGATATTTCTTGAGAACATTAAAAAATTCATCAAATATCACTTACGCAACCATCCACTTATAATAGGTTCCTACTGTCGAATCGATCGTCAACAAACAAAATAAACATCACATCCTCGCCTCAATAGCCACAAACTACGAATTACCGGAGACACAACGAACTCTGCAGAAGGGAGCTGTTATACGTCTGTCCGAGTAGGATTAAACAATAGAATCTATTTCGTGTCGCCGCGAACAAGGGATTTAACAACAACAATA
>JAJAVP010000453.1:0-20567 GCA_020740425.3 Heterorhabditis indica
AGTCTTGTGCAGATCTGAGTAACTTCTCGTGCGGGGTGTTGTTTTCGCTGTGAAATTAGGCGACTGACCATTTGTGTCAGAACAATTGGCGCATTGTAAAAATATATATATGTAATATATCAGTGGTAAATAGAGTTACATTATTAAATACTTTTTAGATGGTGATGAACTATGCTCGTAATCATTCAATTAGAGACAGCCTGGAATTTGTGGTGAGATTTGTCCAAAATTAATATTTTATGGAAGCATTGCTGCGTAACAACGAACGATTGCAGGCTACGTGGAATCAGTCTCAGCTTCTCACTGAAGATATACCAAAATCTGCTCTAGCCGCTATCACAAAGAGCTCTCTACCACCATTTGCAAAGCTATAAGTAAACTATATATATATAAACCATGTATCCAAACTCTAAAGTGTTTACATTTTTCCAATCTTATTTCACAGCCATCGTCAGTATCCTACTCTTACACGGGTACAAATACCAATATTTA
This sequence comes from Heterorhabditis indica, assembly GCA_020740425.3. Taxonomy (NCBI): domain Eukaryota; kingdom Metazoa; phylum Nematoda; class Chromadorea; order Rhabditida; family Heterorhabditidae; genus Heterorhabditis; species Heterorhabditis indica. The sequence goes on from JAJAVP010000453.1 coordinate 493, forward strand.
GATTAGTCATTATTACCTGTACGTACTCAATGTTTGCAATGCAAAAATTTAACAAATATCTATATAAACCATTTTATTGAATTATCAATGATCTTGTAATTTATTTTTGCTAATGAGTGACTGTTCCATCGACATAGCCTGCTTTCTTCTGGCTGTGTAACATAGTTGCAGGCAACCGACAAGATAATACTAGAAAAATATTGTTTGACCACAACGCTTATTTATAATATATGCATTGTATATATGGTCATATCTTTTTGTATAAAATCTAAGACCAAACTCACTTGAACTGAATCGAATAGTTCAATGGCAAAATAGCCAACCATACCCAACAGAAGAAAACAGAATGAGAATAGAAGATAACGTTCTACTGAGATCAATCTTATCATCAAAAAGCCTACAGCTAGGCCTAGTGACTCCCAGAATCGGTAATTTGTAAATGCGAAGTCAAGAGACTGACGCCCAACAAGTGCTAACCAGAAACCTATAATAAGTGTTATTACTACATCCCCTTACATTTATTTTCCCGAGTATGTAAAAAAATATTCTATTAACATATTTACATGAGATATTTGTTGAATGGAAGCCAAAATCTGAGTCGCAAAATAAAATATAAAATAGATGCCGACCGTTTACTTGAGTGTTCCAAACACCATCAGCCATTCCCCACACACTCGCTATTACATAGAAAATTGCCTTGTCTGCAGGATTTAGAGGCCAGATCTTAAGAATTGTACTTAAAAATTTTATTTTGCTTAATTCCATTCAGTTAATAGAATAATGAATAAAATCTCATATGTATACTAGGTAATAAAAGTAAGAGTAGTTTATATAATTTTTTTTACCATGAGTGTAACTATCATAAGCATATTTATGACAGCTCCAAATACAAAAAGTGGCATTCGACCAAATAACTTAATTAAAGGACCAAATACGATTGAACAAACAGCGTCTGAGACACCAAAAGCTGTACCAACAAAACCGATTTGCGACACACCGAGACCACACCCAACAAATGCCTAAAATAAACTTGTCTCATACAAAAGTAATGACAAAATCAATCTCCCATATAGAAACAATTTAGTTTCACCATATAGATTTAAAATATCATCACACCAACAACGCCCAAATTGTGATAATGTATTTGAAATAAAGAACTGAAATAATAACTAACTACTTTTTCTTGTTATTGGATAAACCTGTTTATTTCTATAAGCATGACATATACCTTAGTAAAAACTCCTACGATGAAAGCCTGTTCTATTCCATTGAAAAGAGTGAGAGGAACTAATAACATCATCCTTATGTTTCGGCAATTTTTCAGCGTTAGTTTTAAAACTTCTGCGTCGAATACTGGAGCCTTATTTCTGTAGAACGTTTTATCATTGACATTTTCTAAAAATATTATAATCCAAAGACTATCAAGTCTTATTCGAAAAAATCCTTAGCAATATTTTTTATATTTGAAACAAAGAACTGTTGTTTTTAGCGAAAACAATATCACTGTTGTAATTGGATATTTCTATAAAGGTATACCTGTTAAGGACATCCTTATGCAGAGCATTCAGAAACATGGATACTATCATAACAGCAACTACAGCACATGCGAGATAAGCCAGACATACTGGAACAAGAAGAATACCAGAAACCATTCATATTTTTCTTTTTGAGGCTAACAGGAGACTTATATCTTTAAAATCCATGAGAATACTGTTACAACTCAATTTCTGGCAAAATCTGTCTCTAATATTCGATTTGGTTGCGTGCAGTTCGCTGCTGCTCTGTAGTCGCCGGCTGCGCAGTGGGATGTGCCCTAGGGTACAGCGAGTTATCGATCAATTTCCGTGNCACTAAACTACAGAATACATCCAGCACCACGTCCAATCACGAACTAAGTGCGGATTTACGCACTCAGCGTACTACAAGGCCACCGGAGTCAATTGGAAAAAATGGCAAAAAAATGGAAACATCATAGATTAAATAATAGACTAAATAGTAAAATTAATTTTTCTGAAAAAAAACGAAAATTCGAGACAAAATAGAGAAGCAATAAATCATAGTGGTGAGAGAAAAAGTGAAAAAATTAATGAAAGCTTTTTCTTGAGATTAGTTATTAATCGTAACTTTAAAGTTATTGACTGTATATTTGCAAACTAAAATTTTCTTTGGCTCAAACTATCACTATCACAAAGACTATGGATGAAAAGCGTTTCTCACAGGTAAACTGCAGGCTCACCAGCGACATAAGTACTTTGAGAAGGTCTTTTAAGGTTTTCCGCAGCCATGTTTGAAAGGAAGGAGAGATTCATCGGAAACTGGTGACCACATCTAAAATTATGAAAGATGTAGATAAGAGATTGTCTTATGTTAATATTATTGATTTTAATGGCATGATAAATAAATTGGATTGATATTACAGAAAAATTACAACATACATACGTTTGATAAACAGAATCTACAGGTGTAGTTGACTTAATGGCTGCTGTTAAAATGAAAGAGGACAAAAGATTTCCCATTACTTGCCCAAGGTGAACTATCATAAAGAAGTATCCAAAAAACCTAAAATGAGAAATTTCCCGTTGTATTCTGCCTATATTACCTTTACATACCAACTTACCTAACAATAACCGTACTCTGACTTTCAATATTAAGACGAGCAAATCTTATTCCCATTTCTGTAATGTAAACACATTTTGCCGCCCACAAACAAGAACCAGCAACACCGGCAAGTACGGACGCGGGAATGAGGGAGTGGTATCTAAATGCTCGGTTAATTTTTTCATTTTACCATCTACCAAATACACTAACTAACTTTGGTCTTATATTGACTATTAAGTATACAACATAAATAGCCATAGATGTAATTAGCGTTAGTTTACATCCCAATCGATTGATCATGAATGTGGGGACAAAGAGAGAAGAGACAGCAAGAGAAACATAGAGGACCCTGGAAAACATTAGGTTAGTAAGAAAAAGAAACCACAATACCTTAAACTATGTGTAAAGAAAGTGCTAACTTACGTAAGGCTGTCTGCTCCCAATTCGTTATTAACTGTGGTCTGTAGATTTTGCAAACCATGAAAAGCAGTAAAAAGGAACAGAAACGCCAAAGAAATTATCCATAAATTGACCTAGAATTTTATTTTAAAAATACGATTTAAAATTTTTTTTGAGGTTTTTCAAATTACATCTTAATTATTTTCGAAAAATTATGAAATTCTGCCAAGATGAATGCCTTTCCAAAGTTTAAGTGGACCATCATGTTCTACTGAGAATAATGCGCATTTTCGCTTAAATATTTTTTGGAAACTAGAAAAAGCTAACATTATAAATGCATTCATTCTACTAGTTCTGTTTTTACATATTCTTACTTTAATTTTCTGCATAACCTTCATAACTTTGATCTTCTCCGCACCACTTAAAATCTCTCGCTTCTTCTTTCTTATTATTTTTGATACCAATTCTTGACTGAAATTAGTTTTAAAAAATCTACATTGATCTATTTGAAATAGTTGAATGTAATGGATACTCTAGTAAATATTATTTTAAATTACGTTGCAGAACGCCAATGATTTTGCAAAGTTTATGTGCGAAGTAGTCTAGACAAACTAAAATTTATATAATGTATCAATGTAGTATAGTTGAGAAAATAACTTTGAAAGGAGTAAAATTTAAGTGCTAGCTCGAATTTGGGTTACTAACTTAGAGAAAATTTCTTCTAAAAGCTTTATAGATTCCCACCTGTATAAATACGCGAGACTTTCTGGAGCTTCATCATGATCAACACTACTCATTATTGATTGCATAGTAACAAGGTGTTGCCTCCTTGCAAGCCTCCTACGACTTCCATGTACAGGACAGAACGGATCATATTCAGGAAGACGTTCAATCTGAAATTTAAAAAATAAGTTGTTGCATAGTAATTATCTCAGTCTTTTGTTTGTTCTCTCTTTGTTATATATTATAGATCACTCTATATAGCACTCAGATATACTACCACAGATCTAATTTTCTCAACTCTGTAGGGGCTTCTAAATCATCTTCAAAAGAAGCTCCACGAAATAAGTAGGCGCTGAAAGATATATGTAATATTATTTCAGCGTATATTTATTTATAAAATCTATTTTTTTTAACTTTAAAGGAGTGAAATTTACCATTTCGAACTTGTCGTTTCTGGAAGTGGTTGAACTACTTTACCCAAATCTCGGAAAAAAAAGGGGATCGGCTCTTGAAAAAATTCTTTAGGACTGAAAGTTTAAAATTACAAAAATATTTTAGGATTCATTCCCTCGTGTTAGAACTATATATATTGCTGATTAGGAAATAAAAGGATTAATCTCCACAAATCATATCATTTCAGTTTTTGCAGGACACCGGTTTTTATGTACATTATTTATTGTGCGAATAATCTCTCTTTTAATGCTAAAATGAAGAATATGATACGAATATAAAGATTTATAAAGACAACTTGTCTACCTATGACTTTAGAAGCATAATACTTTTGTTTTAATAAGTAAAGAGATCGTACCGCCTGCAAAATTGATCCAGTGGAAGCTGTTCAATATCGTCGAACTTGCACAATGGATTTGAGACATCTTTTTTCCTATGCAATGCGCCTATTTTTTGTAACACATGCATAGACACCTTTCTAATTGATTCTAGGGCTGGCGATCTAAATTTAACCGTTATCTGTCTTTATTGAATTGCTCTAATATTTCTTAGCAATTTCTTCCAATGTTTCTTTATTAGTATTATCTTGATGGTTCTCTTGTATCCCAGTTTTCTCATATTTTCCTTAAATATCGTTGAAATGAGAAACTATCTGACTTGCTACGCCTCTTCTGCTCTACGCGCTCTTTTTCTGCCTCCTCTGCCAGTTGTTCTTTACCAAGACCCAACGCTTGCAATTCTGCATCATCGATATTCAAAATAACCTTTAAAAATATAATTACAGGTGTAGTTCAAAAAAATAAAAGGTAGATCAACCAAGAAATAAGTGAGAAACTGAAAAAAATCCAAATATGGGACAAATAGGTATAAATGACTCTATGTGAAGAAAGCTATACACAGTACTGTTTAACTATCATTTATTAAAAAGTATTACTCGGTGTTTACTAACCATATTCATTAAACTAATCGTGTACAAATTAGATAAGTCCTACAGAAGTCAAAATTATTATTAAATTAAGGCTAAGTACCTCAGAATCAACTCTGCTACCCTTTGACGGAGACCACGAATGTTTTCGCTCACAGGACGATTCAGCGAGCATATCCCAGGCATTTGAATCCCCCATTTTGGCTAGTGTTAATAAAACACTATTAAGTCCTAATATTGTGGATATGTATGGCTTAGTTTCAACGTTTCGTTATTCATTTACTTCATCAGGAGTTATCCTAAATACATAATTTTAATTAAACTATAAGGTCACAGGCGAAATAATACCAATATAGCATAAGTTTAAAAGTCGTATTCTCATATTGTATTTTCACATGCTTAAAATAAAATCAGTCTGCTATAAAATCTAGAATGAGTCCTTACTGGAAGATGAAATGTGTTTCAATAAGATAAAATAAGCGAAACTATCAGTCCAAATTTACACTTAGATACAAGGAGGGTAATCTATTTCATAGGTGCATATCATAGCATCATAGTGATTCTATCTTAGAAATTTCGTGTACGTTGTAAGAAAACGACGAGATCTTGGAAATGAACGTATTACATCGAGTTTTAAACAATTGAAACATTTCATTTCATAGTTTTGTTACAAAACATAGATATGGATAGAAAGACATTATCTTTAAATTATCAATACAAGGTATTTAGAAGACGCTGAATAATGTTTTTACGGTTTTAAAACTATTAATGAAACCAAGTTACAAAACTCGGTCATTTAATGGTGTTTATTTGAACTGTGAAAAAACAGGCTATGCCCAAATAAATAAACTCATTTGTAAAAAAGTGGAATATATATTGAAATAATTCTGACCTTATTACAACTTTCTCATAGAAACGGTGATTTTCTCAAAGTAAAATTTCTATCAAAATTATTTCATATCCTGGGGCAGAAATGTTGTGGAGTCGGCAGCCTGTAAACTAGGAGAAACAGCTGGCAACCAGCTGCAAAAACCGTGTTGTAAAGCCTCATTATCATGATAGCAAGAATCCATATAAATCCAATTCACTTGTAAAAATCTCAAGTTTTTTTACTTTAAAGGATAATTTGTCACTTTTATTCACTAGTAATCTTAGTTTAACTCAACTATTATCCATTATTCGGCGTTGAGATAATACTATGGTGCTAAACAAAACCACTTCACAAAAACAAATTTTGTTTTATTTAAAGTTCTCCAAGATTATATAATGAACTATTATTGTGGTTAGCAAGTTTTAATAGAAGATACCGTGAACTAACTTCCTTGTTTTAAGTTCAGTGAGAATTTCAAGAACAGTTTGCACTTTCGCTGCGCTTAAACAGTTCATATTGGATTACAGTATCAGGTCTTTACTACCATTTAGCACTCTTCTCTCAGATGGTATATTTTATTTATACACTGTGTTTTTGCAAATATTCCTTCTATTATCCACGAATGCTGCGAGTCTGATGTCAGTTCACAGGGAAGTTCAATTTTATGTATATTTTAGACTCAAATCATTGTATTGTTAGTGCTTCTTCTTGATACATATTACCGCTGAAAAAAGCAGAAGCTAGATATAGTTTCTTTTAATTGGTCTAAATTAAATAGTTTAAAGTACGTAGAAATTTATGAATTCATGGTTGTAATGATTAACCCACTTAAAGAACACTGAACACTTAGCTAATTATAATCGTTTTATTTCACACAGCTTGTTTAAACATCTGATTCAATTAAACATCTCACTAATTTTAAAGTTGATTATCCTTATTGATCTTGCGTAATTGTTTGGTGTCATTCCTAAATCTTATACCAATGAGAGCCGCCTTAAACCGGCCCCGCCCACCCAATCCACCTTATTCATCCTACCTTATCCGATACAAGTTCCTAAACCAGCTTCCACTCCACATTTCTTCGCCAACAATATCAGGAAAACTATAATTGATGTAAGCGAGATAATAGCACTGCCTTATCGAAGTTTTGTTGTATGGAACAATCTTTATTTAGCTATTTATAATAGCTCTTTTTAATCACTTAATTTTGAACCAAGTGTTAATCATATAACCATAATTTGTTTTCTCACCATCGATTTCTCTTTATCGCCATCAAATATTTCTTTTCTCCATCCTTTGATGCTTTCTAACTTGTCCGCAGTGACCTGAATAACGTCCTACTAATCCTTTCAATGAACTCACTCCAAGATACATACAGGCGTAACTACAAAAATTGGCAGTTAAACATAGTTTAATATAGATCTCAAAAATATTATTTGATACCTGAGGGTTAACTTGAAATGATATGCATAATACGTCTCAATTAAAGTTGAAGAGAGTATTGTTAATCATATTGCACAATGACCGTGTTAAAGTCTGGTCTAGCTGTTGTTTCTTGATTTACATCATTTTATTTGATGATAACTAATTATAGAAAATAGATCAAAAACTACATGAACATGTCATCTTATTTATGAAAGTAAAAAATTAAGTATTTCCCATTTTTAAAATGTAACCATTGCTGAAAAATACGCCTCCACATAGAGTTAAACTATGATATTTTTTTGTTAACTATTCAAGGGATAATCAACACTTAAAACATTACCCATAAGCTTAATAATGACAATAAGAAAATTGTGAAACATGGTGGTGGAAATTTCTCAGTTGAAGTTGTGAATTTTTTGGCAAAATTAAATTCTATTCATCCTGAAAATTTAACTAACACCTCTAATCTATATATATATATATGTGTTGCTAATAAGTTTTAGAAATAGCCGTTTCCTTCAAAAAGATCTTACAAATTTATTGTTATTAATAAGTATACCCATTTGATACTTAATCGTCTGGTTGGGAACTAATTTTAGATGCGTGTACTGATTTGGCTCTCCTTAGTGGCTTCAGTAATGTCTCAGTTCACGTCTCAAACATATCCGGACCCTCGTCTGGATCCTATTTCATGTCGAGTGACATTTGGATCCTCCATTTGTGATCCTTCTGGAGTACTAACTGATGAAGAACGGGGAAATCTCCACCAAAGAGTTAACCAGGTTCGAATAAATGGATAGTCAAGTTCGAAAGATTTGCTATATTCAATTGAGACAAAAATAAAGGGATAAATGTGGTATTAATATTTTTTAAAAATTTATGTCAGTTAATAAAAATAAAGTTTATGTTTGCAGTTACATACTGTAACAGCTGGAATTCGAAATACATCACCAGCTTGTGCTCTTAATCCGGACAAAAATCTTGATGTTGGTTGATGGAATCTTAAAATACTACAGTCTCATGTTGAACAGTAACATAACACTATTTTTGTATAATACTGCATCACTGCATAAAAATATAGTTTTTTTAAGGTTGCAGTGGCAATAATCGACAAAATTGGCGTCATACCCAGTGCGCCAGTTGATATTGAAAAATTCGCAAATAATCTGAAACGGAGATACCAAAATTTCCAAGTAAGTCATCTTTAAGAATTGAAATGATACATATGTTGCATCTTTCTAAAATATGCCATAGAATTAATAAATATATGCACACCATTTGTGCAAATTACACTTCAATTGTGCGTTTATTAGTCTGGTGTCTTGGCTCATTTTTAGGCGTCATTTTTAATCTTCCAGTAAGTTGCTGACTGACTTTAACTATTGTTGAGACTTCTATTATTAGTACTGTTTAAAACAAAGGTGTTTAAATGCGCTGTATACAATTAAAATGGCTAGTTAAATGAGATGGAAATCGTTATATTTAATATTTTGTATGAGTTTATTGTCTATTTTGATTTTAACCTATTTCTTACTATATATTTTTGTTTCACTATTTATCTCTACTGTTCAATATTGCCATATTTCTGGTGTTCGTATTTGCGTAACAATGACTAATAGTTCACATTCGGGAGGAAGTCAGCATCCCTGACCTAAATTTCCCTTTTCTCAACGAGGACTATGTGAAATCTTACCTACAGGAATTAAGGTTCGGGGTCGAAACAACGATTAAATAGAGACATGATGTTGCAAATCCACCAATTTGATTTCAGAAGTTAGGATAGCACTAAACTTTCATAATGTTCGAAATTAGTTTATTAGCGTAAACCTTTATTTTGAGGACATCGGGGTCTGCGATACAATGGTGCTCATTGTGAATTCTCGTCAGGATAGACAGGTGTGTCAAAATTTTCACATCCAACTAATTTCGGTAGATACTTATTTAAATGGGAAAACAATTTTTGGCAAACATTACTTGATCAATATGTTGCATTTGATATTTAGCATTAAAAAAAAGCGATTGGCATCGTTTCGTGTGATTATCTTATACATAGGTCTTCACCGTTGCTGGAAGAGATGCTCGTATATCTAAGGAAACGCTCAAGAGTGCTTTCAATAGAAATATTGGTTTGTCTATATTCTTTTATATTTACGGATATTAGTTTATTGCTTCTTTTCTTAAGTGCATTTACATCAAGCTATTTCCTAAGTATCATTGGAATTTATTTTAGGTTACTTTAAATCAGGACAGTATGCATTAGGGTTAGAAGGAATGATTGAAATAGTTGTGGCAGCTTATTCGAACTCTCATATTGTAAAGGTGTCAAGCCCTGAGCAATTCAAACCTGAGTGAGTTATGAGAGAATAGTAATTTAGATTATTTTGGTATAAGAAATGGATGAATGACTTTTATCGTTTTAATTTGATTCAAATGGGCTTATATGTTACCTTAATGTTAATGTCTAATATTATAATAAGATTATAAAAAGCTAATTTATATAAATGAATAAAGGAGCATTATTCCCACCTCTGAACCGATAGTTCCCTTCCGTGTAGCTGGCATACCCAATAGCGCCCAACCCGCTAAAAGCAATGCAGAATTTGGTAGTATAGAGGAAGTTGATGAGAAAGATAAGGTTTGTTAGATCACTCTCTATTATTTTTCAACTACTTTATCATACCTTACCATTCATGTTATTTCCTATATTTTACAAATAACTCAGGTCTGGGTATCTATTATGCAACAAGCAATGGCCCGTTGTGGATCACAGCTGGAAAATCTCCCATTCCATGTTCGGGCACTTGTTGAGGGTAAGAGAATTATTCGTTTTCTAGTATGAAGCTTTTATATAGTTTTTTGTTGTTATAATAAACTGTCAATGCATAATTTAACATAAGTTATAATGTGCATCAACTACGTTACAAATTGTCAGATTTATAGAAGCAATGACGATATCTCTACAGTTGATATCTGATAATCGGTATAATTCTATCGAAGAAGAAGTGGAAGGGCACAAAGATGTAATTGGTATCAGGGAAAAGTGAGTCATTCCACACAGTCATAATGGATGAAACCCATAACATTTTATGGGTTCAATAGTTATTGCTTCTTCCTTTTATTATATATACAATTTTTTTTTAAATTTTAGGGCTTGGGAGAATGCGAAGAAAGATTTTCTTCTACCACTACTGGATAAGTATAAGTCAGTCATCATAGCACATTCTGATCAGAAGTGTCCCTCCGTGACACTTCAAAATCTTTGAAGAAAGATTTAATTATTTATAAAACGTTAATATCACTATTTGTCCATATTCAGTATTGAATAAGAAAGAATTCAGCTATAAAAATTGATACTTTTTAATAGGTATCAGATGCTAAGTGAAGTTCTTGATTAGTGTATATCAATCACGGTAGGAATATAAATATGGCTATTTTTAGATGTGATTATATAAGATTTAGTCTTCTCGTTATTTATTTTTACGGGTTATTCAAGTGTATAAGTTCAGAATATAGGCTGCACTGCCAAATTGAGTTTTACTTAATGCAAGTATTAATACAGTTATATATTGCCATTTAAATAAACTACTTAGACTAATAGTTTTCCTGTAATTACCTGTTAACAAATAATCTCAGTTCTGAGATCATTTTTATGGACATATTCTGTTAAGGAGTTGTTTTCAACATTGTTATGGATCATAATTGTTTAGATGGAGTATGCATTTAACAGATTTAATGTAGTAGACTTACATATTTCAAACATTTACCCTATGCCTTTTTTATCTACGTAATATTTTGGGGGGTATTTTTTATTGTTCATCCTTTGAGAAACATTTTCAGATTAATTTACGTGATATTGAGAAGAAGTATAAGTCTTAATTATGGAAGTTTTATAGAAAAATGTGGACCATTATTATACAAGAGCTGAAGAACAGGAAACGACAAGCTGGTGCAGTATACTTGGAGAAATATTACAGGTAACACTATTATTATCATTAACATTTATTCTGCAATTTATTTGGACAATTATGGGAAATCTACTAGAACAAATAGTGTTAAATGAAAATTATATCTCTCCTTTGCGGTAATAGATCTCTTACCACCCATCTTTTCATAGGTTCTAAATTGTCAGTGTATTTTATTACGGGGCTCTATATTTCTCTCATTCCATTTAGATGTGCGGTCTTTGTTGCTATATTGTTTGCCCTCCACATCCTGAAATTATCACTAGAAAGTTGGCATTTCACCCCCCAGAAAAAGGAGTTATGTACACAGTGCACCTCAAAGAGTTACCCGAAAAAAAGATCCATGGTGTTGAAGAGGTATGACATATTTTCATCCTTTTTATTTGTACTAGTATCCACTTCTATTGAAGTTAATTGGACAAGAGTTCGACATTAGACCTAAGCGTATAATTCCTGCATCAACACTTGACTATGAACATACAATGAAATATGTTAAGGTATGTCTGAAAGTTTTATAAACGTGATTGGTATAAATTTGGTCTAATATATTTTTTAGCCTTTTATCGTTCGAACATCTAATCATAACCATCTTATATGCGTAAAATGCACACCACGAGGAGTGACGACGATTGCACAGCTAAAAGACCAGGCAATAAGCTACCCAACTATTTGTATTATTTTTACTAGCCTCTTATTACCTAAGTTACGGTAGGTTTTTTAATGGAAGATATTTATGGATAGTGTATGCATCTAAACTGGTTAATCTCCTAGAGATGATTTTCGATCACATACAGGTTATTATCTTTGCGCAACCAAACTCCACTGACATCGGTGGCTTTCTTCAACCACTTTTTATAAATCTCACTAATTTAGCCGAGATTTTTGAGATGGATGTGTATGGATTTGACTACTCTGGGTAATTTTCAGCTAAGTCTAATGATTCAGTGTTTTCGCCTTTTTCAGCCTTTGCATACAGAACTTAGTTTGGTCATTTTGGAAGATAAATTATGCGTTAAATCTATTAGTATTTAACCCCTAATTTTTACTAGATTATATCTTAAAGGTATGGTTATTCGAGTGGTACACCATGCGAGAAGAATATATATGCAGATATTCGAGCTGTTTATGACTACGTGAAGTCAAGTAGGCCCGAAAAGAAGGTTTACATTCACTGAAATGGTAGTAGAAAGATAAGCGAGAATAAAACTAAATGTATTATTAAATGACCTATAAACTAGAAAAGTCACATGTTTCCATATAATTGCAAATATGTGATATCTACCTAAAAATTTGAAATTTGATTTGTTTTATTTTGCAAGGAAGCAACAGATGGAGCGTTAATCTAGATTTTTAAGGTAGTTTTGCTCGGCTATAGCATTGGAACGAGCGCAGTTATCGACTTAGCTTCAACCCATCCGACGGGTATCTCAGGAGTAGTACTCGTCGCACCATTTACCAGTGGACTACGCTTAATTAAGAAACAACCATATAATCCAGAATCCTGTTGTTTTGATCGGTTTCGCAGGTTAGAAGTAGTTTAAAATGGATAGGAGAACACATCTCGCTGGCTCTGTAGTAATTGATAACTCAAAGCACAAAATGACTCTTCTAATGAGGGATTTGTTTTGAAATCTTAGTTTTGTCTAAGTCCCAACATTTAAATAACATGTATAATTATACTTTGATAGCTTCGATAAGATTTCTAAAATCAACGTACCCGTATTGATTTGCCACGGTACTACGGACACAGTAGTTTCATCGGAACATGGAATAGGTATTTTTAGTATTGGTCTCAAAATTACTGCACTAAACTTTTTTTGTAATAGCGTTATTCGAGAAACTACGGAAGCCTGTAGTGCCATTTATTGTTCATGGAGCAGACCACCAAACTATTTTAAATGGACAACATCCTCAAACATTTAGTAGAATTTACAAGTAAGAATATTTGGCTTTCATTATTCTTCAATTTTCCTGATTCTTCGAAATGTATGTAAAATTGTTTTCGTGACGTTTAGGTTCCTTCGTCTTGAAACTGAGGTATTACAGAATTCATCAAGCGAAAAATAGATTTCCACAAGTTTTCAATTATTATATTCTTTCGTCGCCCTTAAAATGTATGTAATATATATAATTAAAGCTTAAGAGGTAAAGCTTATGATGTAATAATCTTTAGGTGTAATTATAAAAAATGTAAATCTAACTCTTTACTGTTATGACTTTGCAAGCTTTGCAAAAGGAAAACGGGACGAATAATGGTTATGGGTACTTCAGTAGGAAACTACATAACATTCAGCTCAACAACCATTTAACTACTGTAATTTGTTAGTTCAGGACTTTCGATTTTTAAGATTGTTCAGTTAATGTGGATCAGCCAGCCATTATTATCGTATAACTTTCAATTCCAGTGATTATTTTGTCATACATCTAAACACGAGTACCAATATCTCCATCAAATTACTAAAGTGTACCTCCCTAAAATGTTAGCATTTATGGATCCATATCTTCATTAGTTACAAAATAATGGAATTTTATTTGTGTAAAAGCAGAAAGTAGAAAAAACGGCATTGTTATTTTAAAGAAAAAAATCCAGCCATTTGTAAATCACGAAGTTGCTAGAATTTATGATAACTTTGTATGTTGCTTCGTTTTCTTTCACATATTAAGACTTGTATTATCTAATGTTTTACCTCTATCCAAAATAAGATGGCTGATATGCCAGACTTGGTGAAGTCTGTAAGTGATTCAGTTGACCTTGAAAGACAATTCATCAGTTTCTCAAGCATTTAGTTTATCCTAACATAAAAATAACATTATCTTTCAGGAAAAAAGCGATTAATAGGCGTAAACTTTTCACAATTTGTTATAGGGTAACCACTTCATTCGGCTACATTCTTCTTGTCGGAGAATCCCTAATAACATGAATAAAACAATTTTATCCAGTAATAAGGTTAACCAACTAATTCCTTTAAAGACTAGAAAAATATGTACCATCTAAACAAAGTAAATTGGTAACTGACCGTAAAAGGTTTAATTGATTCCTTGTCTCGAGCAGCCGTTGTTCCATCTGGATCACATGCAATGGAAGGAGCAGGTTTTGCTTTAGAATTCTGAGCAGAATCCATGGCTAGTTGTTGGAATGATATCTAAATTGTGCGTTTAGAACATGAAACCTCAATATTTTAGTGACTCGCTAGTAGGTTATATTTTCCTTTAGTGGCTTACCAGCGTTTAATTTTATTTTTATACTAAACTGAGAGGTAATAACTAATTTAATAGAAGAAAAAAATGGGTTTAAAATGTTAGTAGGAGGGACCTGAAGATCACTATCAAGGCAAACTACGGCTGCTGCATTGGTGAATTGTCCGCAGTAATTAGGAGCTGAGAATACAGTAATTAGCTGGCGCCCGGACATCATCTCGTAACCGTCCTGCACTACCTGGGATTTAAAAACGTCTTTCAAGTGTTATATATTTATATTTAATTAAAATACCTGGTGAGCCCTGATAATGAGATCAATGCCAAGCATTTGACATGCTTGCTGGACTACACCCTTACCAAACATATAGCTGATACCTAAAACATGGGGAAAGTGAAGTTAAGGAATGAATAAATAAGTAATATGAGAATACCTCTTATTGAATGGAACCACCCATCGCCTTTGTTGGTAGGGTCAGACCATAAGAGGTCAATGAGAAGTCCGCGATCAAGGGGCTCACAAGGGCGAGGAGTATTGCGGATGACATCTAGATGATTTAATTCAGGTGATAAACCGCCATGCATACACAAGACCTGGAAATTTAGGAGATTACAACTAGGTCAATTTTAATTATTGTAAGGCTCAGTGCTTTAAACTAAGACAATAAATATATATTTTAATAACAGTTATGTATTATACGTGCTTTAAAAATATGATTGAAATGTAGAAAATCAATAGATTATCGCATCAATTGACTAAAAAGAGTGGTCCTTTTATTAGTACTTAAAATCAATAGAAAATGTAACCTAGTTTACCTTCTTAGAGATTAGTCCAGCCATGGGGATTCTGTTGAAACAGGCTTGGAAATCCCACCAAATTCCAACCCCGTATTTCATAGCACATTCATTGTAAAAACCGTAAATTTTGTTAACTGCAGGTGTTTCATGGTTTCCACGCAAAAGATAAGTGTGTGTGCGGTAGCGTATCTTTAACGCGAATAGCAAGATTAACACCTAAATTTTCAGGGATTATGTAGTTTCAAATATCTTAGAAGGATAAGAAGATATTTTCATGCCTCAAGTCCCTGGGGTCCTCTGTCAACATAATCACCAAGGAACATAAACCGTTCTTGAGGAACACGACCAATGAGATCAAAAAGACGATTTAGGTCCTAGAACGTGCTGATATCATGGTAAATAATGCGCGGTAGGAATTCTAGCCTTATTTTATATGAACCTGATACTGTGCGTGAATATCACCAATTACTTTAATTGGTGCTTCAGCTTCACATAAGTTACTTTCCTCCATGAATATCTGTGATACCTAAAAACTATGGTTCTTGAATAAAAAATTGTCACCTCATGTTTTCAAAAAAGGAAAAATATCAAACGGATCATCTTATTATTAACTTACGGTGTTAATTATGGCGACTACTTCTTGCAATGTCATAACGTTCACAATACAAATATCAGTATTCTGGTAAAGAGCTGAAAATTCTATGAAAAGATATCCAACTTATAATCATTTTTAGATTGTGCACTAAGATTCTAGTATTTATATCTCAAATTGGGATACACGGAAACAAACTATAGATACTAGATGAACGTTCTAATCCCCGCTATTCTTCGAATTGTTAGAACAACTTAACAAACAGTAGGAAACTTACTATTCATGCGGCTAATTACATCATCCATCCATTCGTTATGTCCAGTACCATTGTCGCGAACAGTATACTCCTTTTCTGGTATCAACTGAGTACTCATTATTTTCCAGGATGTTCTTACTAACAGAAATGTGATAATCAATAGTATTTTACTCTTATATAACACGCTTATCAGATCAGCTATGAATAATTTATTTAATATTTCAATATCAGGAGATAACATGCTTTCTACAATCTAAAATAAGAGCCCTTGAGAGTTAAATTAGAACAAGGAGTCCTCGATTAAACAGGTTTATCGGGTATATCCTTAACATAGAGGTAATCGATTTAAATTCCTCTTGATAGATTGTTCTAGTTATCATCATTGCTAGAATACTGGACTAGCGAAATAACTAACCTATTATATAGTACACTATTATTTATTTACTACAATACAATTCTACCAAATACTTCGTTTGATATTTCCTCTTATTATAATTTAAAAATACGACAGATAGACACTACATACTTAAAAATTAAAGCAAGAAATAAATTGCGACAACTCGTCCTGATCACAGTTTTTAAGCTTTATAAATTGGGTATTATATATAGATCCTTGTTGGATATGGTTTCTGGTTTTAATCTAGATTAGTTCTATGCTCAATATTGATTAGTCCGTTGCTTTCAAATATCCATTATTCTTACGTATTCTATTTTCGGTTTTACATTGTATGTTCCGAGGAATATTTTTTTACTTATTCTTTATGGATGCCCATCCATGCATTTTTAATATTAGTAACAGGTTAAAATGTCGTGTGGTGACGTTCCTGATGTTTATTGGAAGAAACTTCTGGCAATTACTACTAAGGCAACCGCTGAGAGTGAAACAAGCATATCTGATTATGAAAATGGTGTTCCCAAACCCATGAGTGATGAGGTTATCTTTGTTTTTATTTGTATATCAAGTTCATTCGTATGTTTTGATCAATATTTTTATTTTTGTGTTATATTGTTGCTGCCTAGTTCTATTTATTATTATTATTATTATTATTATTATTATTATTATGGTTACATTGTTCAAAACTTCTAGAATCGGAAATGGTTGGAAACTGTAATGGCTGATATGGTGAAACAAAGTGATCCATCGCGTATTCTAGAACGAATACTTGAAAGCCTGCATTATTATGCTTCTGATATTAGTAAAATCAATGAGAACGATGTTCATAAAATCATGGTATGCTATGGTTAGCACATGTATTTTCCATAATAATTCAGCCTGGTTTAATACTTTATTTAGGAACTCGTTGAAAATCTAGAAGATATACTCGGGTATGCTGAAGTAACACCATTATTTGTAAAAAAAGGCGGATTGCTGATTGTGGAAACATTTTTAGTGCGTGGTAATGTTTATTTTGTTTAAATCTAACTAATACCTGCTAATATTGGTGAGAGGTTTTTGTTAAAAAGTGTTACCAACCAATTACAATTATTTATATTGTCGTGATAATCTTACGAAGACTAAATTACATATTATAACGCTTTTTTAGTTAAAAATTTAGGAACAAAGATTACATGTGACGTTGCAATGCCGATTCGCCGAATTGGTTTTAAGTATAACTGAAAATAATCCATCTACGCAATTATTGTTATCCCGCTCTGGTTTTCTCGAGAAACTTATTAATCTGCTTCAGGATGAGACGTATGAAGAAGTTTGTTGAATCTTTATTATATGTAGTTTGTTTCTCTTGTAGCCATTAAACCTAGTCACTATGATATAACAATTATGCTTTAGGTAGATTTTGAGTTTAAAAAGTTTCAGAAATTCCGATACAAAATTCTCGGTTCAATATCTGGATCTGTACGGTCCCATATTGAATCCTTCGAGTGAGTTCAATAAAACTTAATGATTTCAGTAATATAATTTGTATTCTTTTTGTAAGCGTCGTACACGTTTATATTAATGTTT
Source organism: Heterorhabditis indica (assembly GCA_020740425.3). Classification (NCBI taxonomy): domain Eukaryota; kingdom Metazoa; phylum Nematoda; class Chromadorea; order Rhabditida; family Heterorhabditidae; genus Heterorhabditis; species Heterorhabditis indica. Next base: position 18,650 of record JAJAVP010000453.1, read on the forward strand.
CAAGTTAGAAAATATTTTTACATAGATATCGACTAGTTTTTCTCAGTGTTTTTTTATCTCTGGATGGACCGTCGACCATATCAAAAATCGTCAGCTCATATTCTAAAAATCCTAAATTAAGTGAGAAGGCAGCCCGAGTACTGACATCTATTGCTTATACTATGCAGGATTCAGGTAAAGTTTACTTATCCCTGTTTAGAACGAATTGGAATTATGTATAGTGTGATTTCAAATGGAAAGTATTATTTAATTTCTACTCATATAACTATCTTATAACATTGATTTTTATGCAGTTTTTGAAATATTCAAAATATTTGCTTAGTTCCTCATTCAAAACTACTAATATACGATATTTGCACAAATTTCATACTTCTTCTGAGGAACGAGAATGGGACGTGGAGCGATGAACTAAGTTATATTGGGTAAGCGAAAACAATATTGATTCAAATAGTGTGAAACCTTTTTCGACTTGCTATTATATGATGATGATAATAATTGTCGCTATAATTTTATTTAACATGATATGAATAGAATGTTTAGTTACAAGTTTCTTATAATTACAGGGAGTTTATTCTTCAATATGTGAATTATAATGATGTTAAGAGTGATGTTCGAACACAGTTAACTGACGCTCTCGACCAAGCTAGCCGACTTTATTCGGTTTGTTTACTCATGCTTAAAGAAGGACAGATTGAAAATATCTATAACCAATTTTGTATTATATTATTATTATTTTAAAGGTAACCTATTATTTCGTTACATTTCAGACTTGTAATCCAGTTCTAAGTCAGTTGCAATTGAAGTTTGTAACTCCATAAGTTATAGAAAACTGTTGTTTTATATAGGAAGATCTCCTTTATTATATCAGGCTTGTTACCTCTATGTTAACTTTGCCTATTAAAACTGAAAAATCAATTTAGCTTAGTGTAATATTAATTGAGAAGTACTTTGGAAATATCTACACACTTTCCCCTTATTTTAAATAGATATTTCTTAAAGTGCTATTAAATCATTTAATAATATGTTATAGATGATCTATTTATCACTGTATAATTTATATAAATGACTATTGATTGATACTGTGGGAAATGTTATCGAGTAGTATCCAATATCACTAAATTTGTGCGTCTAAATATTATATATCGATATCCTTCATTTCAAATATAAACAGATCAGTTGATGTTTTAGACAAAGAATTAGTACGACTAATGTTAATCATCCTGAGGTGTGTATTATTTAGATATTAATATGTAGGATGCATTTAAGATGCATAACCTCTGGTACATTTCTTAATTACTGATCCACAGAAACGATTATCCTAGTCTATAAATCTTAAAATGAATATTGAATAGTCTTAAGATTACTTATGCAACAATGATAAAGTTGTCAGATAAATTAATAGATATAACCAGTCGAAGGTGTACTGCAAAGTATGACGTCGTACTTCTAATACTTCGTAAATTTTTCTTGTTTTCGAACGTTTGAGGTATTGATTCTTGATGGAAGGCGTATTTTCTTATAAAGGCAGTAAATTAGTTCTTTTTCATTTCCAATGCAATCTAGTAGATGCCCTTAATTGGACTCATCTAACCCAACACCTCCCGGATTACAATAAAGTAGAGTAGGAAGGCGCGCACCGAGTTTAATCGTTAAAAGAAATATCAAGTCAACAACATTGCCTCATAGAAGACGTGCCTGCGACCGTTTCAAATGAGGAAAAAGCAGCCATGTCCAAAAGTAGACCCAGTTAGCAACGTCTTCAGAATGATGGATGTTATTTTAGTCTCATCCAATCTGCCGTTTCTATATAATGTAATCTAAAACCTGAACAGATTACCAAACGGTGTGAAAAGGCGACAGTTCTTCTGTTTAACAGATCGATTTTCTCATGGTAAATATAATGTCAAGACCACGCCAG
>JAJAVP010000454.1:10211-21938 GCA_020740425.3 Heterorhabditis indica
GTTATATTCAAAAAATACAACTAATACTGCATCATTTTCACGCAGTACTGATAGTATCAAATCTTTGGCTAGAAGTTATATGGTAATAGCATTAAATGCTAAGTACGAAGGTTTTGATGAACTATCCAGTACTGCAAAGTACAAACAATATAGTACGTTGGATCCTGAGCAAAAGATTATATTTAATCTTATATGTATTGGTGTTCTTGGTTTAGATGATACGAAGAGTACTGAGTATCTGCAAAAATACAAAAATGAATATACTGTATTGAAGGAGATGATATGGGGAAATTGAAAGTATTAGGTATAGTACTGATATGTATGGTATTTTTTGGATTAGCATTAATACAAAATGATTCAAAATCAGAATTATTAGCACAAGAACACAAATTAGATTCAATGGGGATAAAATCCGTTGTATTCACACCACAAGGGGCATTTACATGTCACCGTGGGCAATTTGGACATAACTTTGTTGGTCTAATGGGGAAAGAGCGTGTAAAAGGAAGCATCTGTAATGCTGGTTTCTATTACATAGTGGATTTTGAGAAAAAAAGAGAAAATAATTATTATGAAAAGCTTGACTTTATGGATAACTAATATTAAAGTGTATCCATGCACTGAAGTTGTGAATGAAAAAGTTAATCAAAAAACTGAAAAGCGTCTCCAAAATATTTGTGAAGCACTTTATCGTTTTAACTACGGTACTGAAGTAAACATACTTGGAGAACTAAAAGCAAATTTTCGAGAGCTTGAGGTACTTAATAACCTTGGTTTTGAAATTATAAAAAAACCAGAATATCTTAAAAAAGTACTTGACTCTTTTAAAGAATCTGCTAAAGTAGCTATAGTTGCATTGGATGCAATGCACAAAGAGCATCAGTTATTAAATGCGTATTACAAATCTTGGAGACTTTCTTATCAAGATGTTAAAAAGATTTGTGATAAAATCGAGAACGATTATATTCGTTCAAATACTGGGGAATAATCCCTATTTGTTAAAAACCATTTAAAGGAAAATACAAAATGGCTAAAGAAGTTACTGAGTTCGAACGTACCGAAAACTACATCAAATTTCAAATTGCAGAACTGGACGAGATCCTGACTGAACTGAATGCGAAAAAGGCTAAAAAGCCTCACTACGCAGCGTTCCTTGCAAAAAAGAACGCATTAGAGCGTGAGTTGTCGAATATGTATCGTGCTCGTCGCGAATTATATCAACAACGCAAAAAGTAACATCTACAAAGTGGGGAATTTAATATTCCCCATTTTTACACATTAAATGGAGCATTCATTATGTTAGAACTAGGCTTAATTGCAGCATTATTTCTATTAGGAGTTATCTATCATCGTGTAATATTTAAAGATATTGGTGGTATTGATAAAGGTTGGTTCGAATTTCGTTTTTTTAATATGCACAAATACTCAAAACAAACTGATGTAGCATTAAGTACTTTACTCGGGAAATACCGTGCTGGTCTAGTTCATGCCGAACTAGATCCTGAAGGTAATAAAATTATATTCAGTGATGGTAGTATTATTCGTTGTACTCTTCGTTATTATGAATATGCAGTACTGGAAAATTACATTAATACTGACGAATTTAACAATACACGTTGCAGTACTAAACTATTCCGTGAAGTACAAGAACTTGAAAAAGAACTGAAAAACAATAAATCCGAGGTCTTGCTATGAATTTGAAACAAAAGTTTTTGTACAAGTTTGCACACAAGTGTAAATACGATCGAAAAGTTGATATTCTCATTGAAATGATTATTAATGATATACATAATAATCGTTCCTCAGCTAAAGTACTAAATGGTAAAATAATTGTAAATTCAGGTGAATCTATTATATTAGTTCCCGATGATATTCGTCAGTATGCAGTACTTGAGACACATCAAGGTTCGCATTACTACAAAGATTTTAAACCGTCAATTAAAGTATTGACACTTGTTCAGAAATTACATCAGGAATTATCATGAAAACATTCTTTGTATGCGGTATTGTTCTAATATTAATTCTTTTTATTGGAATGACTTATTTCAGTAGAACAATTAAGTTCTTTGCTGTATGTAATTTTAAATTATTCCACCTTTATCCATACAATGCACAATGTGATGCTTGTATTAATCACTTATTAAGTAAGTATGATGAGGGTTTATTATCAGCCGATATTGATTCAGGTTTTATTAATTTTAGTGATGGAAGTCGCCTTTGGTTAGGTGATGACTTTTGTTCATATGGAACATTATATCTATATGCAGGCAAAAAAACCCAGTATGAAGCATATAAACCATCAGTGAAAACATTTTTACGAATTTTGGCATTAGATAAAAAACTAAGTGCTGAAAAGCAAAATACTGATCCTGAATTCCTTTAGGAGCATAGTATGTTAATATATTATTCATGTATACTAGTAGTTTTGATTTTGATTACAACGCCATGTTATAGTGAACGTTTTATGTTTACTAAGATTATTGTATATAAATTTTGGAATAACAAAACATACAATGTAAAAGCTGATATTGCAATATTGAGACTCATTCAGGGATATCGAAGTGGTGAATATACATGTACTATGGATGATTTCCATATAAAATTTCATGCAAATGGTAAAGTACTGGATAGTATTTGGATCCAAAACAAGTATTATGCATATGGTTGGTGTACACAGGTCGAGAATCATAAACCATCAATTAGTGTTTTTAAATTGATTATGAAATTAGAAGAGGAATTATCATGCACCCAGTACTATCAATATTAACGATAATATTAGTTGCAGTCGCTGGTATTTTGGTCTTCGGACTGTTATTTATTATGATTACTGTATCAAAATTTAAACATACAAAAGTTGGTATTTTTGTAGAGTACTATTTTTTGTCATTAGAAAAGTATAATTCTGTAGTTGATATGTATTGTAATATAATGTTAATGCGTCATGAACTTAATCCAAAATTTCTCAGAAAAGGTCAATATCATCTTGATTTTGGAAACGGCAACACTATATGGATTGCAAATAAGTACTATGGTTATGGTGATATTACTATTAATGGCGAAAAACTTAGAGGAAAACCAGCATACAATACATTTGTTAAAATTATAAAACTTGAAAGAGAGTTAGATTCATGTTTGGATTAGGTATTATATTTTTAATTACCATTATGTTGATTGTTGTATATGTATTGTTTTGGATTATTGTTGGGGATATGATGAAATCCCAATTGAGATTCAAACTAAAGTATGCATTAGTTAATAGCTTTCAGTACTCTAAGGATCACGACTACAAAGTACAAATAACATTACATAGATACAAGAATTCCATAATTGGATGTTCTTATTATACTAATGATATTATATATTTTAGTGATGGTACTAGTATCATCATTGAACCGGAAATATTTGGTGTACTGATGAATTATCATGATGAATATGTTCCTTCATATAGGTTAAGCACCAGTACTGCATTGGAGCTATATCATATTCTTCAGATTGAACGAGAGAAAGAAGCGGTAAAATTAAATCAAATGATCCAAGAAAATGTCACCGAGAGTGAAGTACTGGCTTCAGATTTAAAAACACAGCTAACGAAAAAAATTTGTGATAGAATGCGTAAAGTGTGGTACAATAATCATACCAATGTGTAAGACAAAAAAATAATTTATTTTTTTTTTAATATTTGTGTCAAGCATATAAAATTGTGTTATAATGAATTTGCCAGATTATGATTAAACAAAAAAAAATTGAAAATAATTTGTGTAAACAACAAATAAACGTGTTATAATTTACATCGAAAGGTAAACAAAATGAAAAAGACCATTCTTGGTTTAGTTGGGGCAGCAATGATTTGCTTTTCAGCATCATCATTAGCAGCAAAAGTAACAGATGATAAATGGACGACCAATGAGTCGCCATGGTACGACCATGTGTATCATAATGGTACGGTAGACGAAGCAATGTCACGCTTTAAAGGTGATAGTGATAAAATGCGTAATGAGTTAAATGCAGGCATCGCAGCCGTAAGTGCTTTAAGTGGGATTCCTTATAACCCAAATGAAGTTGCATTCGGTTTAGGTATCGGTCAGTACCGAAATGGTAAAGCATTAGCTGTTGGATTTGCAGGTAATCCGGAAGGTACAGATATCAATTTTAAAATTGGTGTTTCTTTTGCTAATCGTGGTGAATCTGCAATGAGTTCAGGCGTTTCATTTGGATTCTAAAAATAAATAACTGATAAATGCTCATATCTGGTATTGACCAGATATGAAGCATTGTTTAGATACAATCATTAAGATTCTTGCAGCAAACTTTTTTTAACATATAATATACGATTATCGATAGTTACTCGGTAGTAAAATACCCTTCGTGACAGCATTATCTAAGTGTTAATTTAGACGTGTGTGATTGGACATGTACAAATGGAATCTAGTAATGAAAAGACCCTCCTTAGACGGAGGGCTTTTTATAAATGTTAAGATAATGGTCAAAGTACATAAAAAATCCAGTACTGGATTGTTAAGCTGATAGTTTATAAATATAATTATATTAATTTTAATTATATAGGAATAGATAAAATGAATGAAAAAGAATTTTCAGCGATTTTAAATGAAGTTAGGAATATATTTGAACAAGAAAGTAATGTTTTTTATCATGGTTCTACAACAGATATAAAAACATTTGTTGATGATTTTGTAGGCAAAGGAAATGACCAATACGGTCCTGGTATCTATTTTAGTTCAAATCGTGATGACACCCTAGCATATACTGGCGATAATGGATATGTTTATAAGTGTAAGTTAGATATATCGAAACAATTAAGTTCAAAAAGTCCATATAATCAAAAAATATGTTTAGATATGATGGTTGCATCCCCTGATGAATACGCATATACTGATTGGGACGAAAATTTAGATAAAAATAAAGCAGCTAAAAATGCTTTGAAAACCTATATCGACTCATATGGTAAAGATATGTATGAGATTCTAATGCAGATATGGTACGATTGGTATAGGGATTACCCAAAGGATTTTGTAAGACATTTAGTTAAGAACAACTTCGATTGCACTTTGCATGATTCTAATACAGGTTCGACATTTGTTGTTGTTTATAATCCAGCTATTATATCATTTATTGATAAGGTTCCAGCACAACAACTTATAGATGCCCAATAAAAAAAATAATTGACACGTAGTATATGATACTGTATAGTTTAATACATCGAAATGATTAGTATTTTTGTGTATAGTGGTGATTATGCTAATGTGCAAAACAACTTTCTCTTAGAGTTAAGTACTCTAAGAGAATAAAAAACTTCGGAAGATTGGCAGAGTTGGTTTAATGCAACGGTCTTGAAAACCGTCGAGGTATGAAAGTACCTCCATCCGTTCAAATCGGATATCTTCCTCCATTAATTTTATTATATAGGACAATACAATGTCTGTTTCAACAATGAAACGAATAATTGAGTTACATGCTAAAATCACCAATGGTTTTCATGGTAATAAATTAATTAAGATTAATTGTGAAACCAAAAATGGTATAAAGGTTTTCTGTATTAAGAAAGGAACTATGTTTATGAGTTCTGATCCTTCAGTACTGAAACCTAACAAATATAATACAATTTGTAATTTTGATAAAACAGCACATTCGGTAGTGTACATGCCTGACGGTACGTGCTTGCTAGGCGATAAATGCACTGATGAATTATACTTATTCATCAAAGATCAAAATGTTCAGTTGGATTTACAAAATTGTCAAAAATTTGGTATTGACCTAGATGATGTTCTAGTAATATTAGAATTATTAGAACTAAAAGATGGTTTTATAACAGGATTTTAATAGAAGGATTCAAAATGAAACTTAGTTTACGCAAAGCACACGTTCTTATCAAGAACTTAGAACGTAAAATTGGAGTATATCGTAGTACTTCAATCACAGTACCGTATGGTTCATCTATGGATGAAACCAAAAAATTAGCCAATATTATTTGGGAAAAGAACCAAAAAGGTTTAGAAACCCGTTTGGCTATAGTTGACATCATGTACACTCTACGTGCTGCAATCAACGACCTGAACCAAAATGAACGCCTTGATGGTAAAACCATCAATGATCTCGTACAAGCTAAAGTACGCATCGAAGAACAAATGAAGTTCTTAGCTGACTTTGCAGAAAAAACCAATGCTCCAAACGATGCAATCCGCATCGAACGTGCCGAACGTACTGTTCGTCGTGTTAAAGACAAGTACGAGCAAAACGCTGGTATTGATGGATTCAGTACTAAAACCTTCGACGAAATGAACGCGAAATACGTTGAACTGAAAAAAGAACAACTATCAATCATCGATGGTTTAGCTGTTCGAAACAATATGTTCGAAGTTGAGCTTCAAGAAGACTGGATCCCAGTATTAAACGAATTACAAGTGCTTTTATAAGTACTTTCAAGTTCTCTTTGTTAGTGTTCCATAATGGGTGATAGTGTGTATTAACAACTAAACAAAAGTCAGAATACACAAGGTATTCTGAATGATAATGTAGGTTTGCTGTGAAGTCCCTCTAATATAAAATGATGAAAACTATAGATGAATTATTATTTTATCTTGCTTTTTTTGTTTTGTTGCTGATATTGTTCACTTCACAATATTAACCGTTTTGCTATGTTGCCATGTTGCATTGTTGCTTTCATGTTAATAGCACTATCTCTCTTTTGGACGTTCTTTTTGGTATTTTTTAGACGTAAACGAAAAAATACTATTAATTTGATTAAGGGTATGATACTATGACTAACGTAATCTCTCCTGAGAACTATAATAAGGGTGTAACAGTATCACCAAATGGTGGTGTATCTAGAGATTTGGATATAGTACTGAATGATCCAAAATTTATTGAAGTTATGGATAAAATCCATGGATGTAAGAATAAAAGTACTGAATCATCTGTATCTGATGTTTTCTTATCATTAGATAAAATACACAAAGAATATATCGAAACAAGAATTTAACTCTTTACTTTAAATTAAAAGGCACATACAATGAAGATGTTCTTTTATAAGTATCTAACTGTTGCTCATAGTCAAAGTACTTGGAAGTTTTAACGATTTTAAGGAACCTAACAGCAAATTAAACTTTTTTTGCGGATAAAAAACTAAATGGTTCCTGTATATTTCCCGATAGTTCAGTGGTAGAACGAACTGCCACCTTATAAGTGGTCAAACGCTGGTTTGAATCCAGCTCGGGGAACCATTAATTAAAAAGGATTCAATATGAATACAATTGTTTTATTAGTGTTATTGACAACAAATGGTAATGTAGGTAAAGTACTGGAAGTATCGAAATCCAAAGAACAATGTGTGCAATCATTGATTGCTTTAAATGTTAATGAAAACAAATTTCCTGAAGTTGAAGGTGTTAAAGAATCAAAACCTACCTACATGTGTTATGAAGCAACATTAGGTACTATTGAATATAGTATCAGTGTTAAATGACAAATTTAAGGAACCTAACAGCAAACTAAACTTTTTTTTGCGGATAAAAAACAAAACGGTTCCTGTCTCTTTCCCGATAGCTCAGTGGTAGAGCAACAAGATTATACTTTGTAGGTCACTGGTTCGATCCCAGTTCTGGGAACCATTAATTAAAGTGAGGATAATATGTTTAACTTTGAAGAAACACTAAAATCTATTAAGCCACTTGAAGAGTGGACTGATGAAGAAAAGAAAGTCTTCGCTACATTGATGGAAAGTTTACCATCATCAAAATTTGAAAGACCATATTACAGTACTAAAACCCCATTCAAATGTGTTGATATGGTGTTCCAAGTACAAGACAATGGCACATGTAATCTGCATGTTCTTGGTAATAGTGATGTATATAAAAATTTAAGTATAGATTCTGCTAAAGAATTAGCATTACAATATAATGACATTCCTTTTGATATTAACTATAATAATGGTGATGTTTATGTTGATTCCATTAAAGTTAATGGATTTAATGTGATATTCTACACTGATGGATCTTATCTTTTAACAAAAGAAGATTATTCAATTGCTGACCATACTGATAGTTCAGGCTCAAGTACTGGATACTCAAGTGTATATTTGATGAAAGATTCGAAAATCTAATTTACGTTATAATGTGAGTTATCACATTATAAGTACTAAGGAACCTAACAGCAAATTAAACTTTTTTGCGGATAAAAACTAAATGGTTCCTGTTTTTTTGAATCAGTACCTCAAGTTATACTAATGTTATTAATTATTGTAAATAAAATAAATTCTACACACCAGAATTACAAAATTTACATACATTAATAGGACTAAAAATTATCTAGTATTATCAATAAAATGTAGGAATACTCAAGCGGTCAACGAGAGCAGACTGTAAATCTGCTGCCTTACGGCTTCGGTGGTTCGAATCCACCTTCCTGCACCATTCACTAAACAATAAAGGAAAATTACCGCATGAATGCACAAGAACTATGTCAGTATCTGAATGATTTACATAAGTTAGATCCTGAAAGTACTGAAGCATTAATCAACCATCGTGTTGTGTTTAACAACAACTTAGAAGATGAATCTCTACCTTACGTTTTATCCCGCAATCCAGAAGGTCAACTTCGTATGGGAGTTATTGGATTATTAAATGGTCTCCTTGAAAAAGGTCGTATTGGTGCTGAATACGATAATGACCGTAAATTTGTTCAATTCGTTGTTATTTAAGGAAATTATAAATGTTCATTATCCCATTAGTAATTATGGTTAGTATTTGCCTTGAGTTAGTTGTGTTTGTTACTGCCGATACTGTAGGTAAATACATTACCGAAAAGAAAATTGATGTTAAAAAATCAGTACTGACCTTGTTGTTAGTATTTGTATCGATTTATCTTTCTTTGGCGTTATTTGCTGAAATTACCGGTTTGCTCAGTGCGTTATTTACCATATTAATGTTCTTTATGTACTATAAGTACTTAGAAAATTACTTCTCTGAAAAAGTGATTGATCCGATTTTGGAGAAGTTAGGTTAAATAAAAGTATTGCTATTATTAATAAATGTTAGTATGCGGTACTGTGTTGATAGTTAGAAAACATTCTCTAATTATCTGAAAAAAAAATGGAAAGTCCCTATTAGGGACTTTTTTTATAGGTACATAAAAATGAACATAGATTTTATTCTTTATTTAATAAACTATATTATGTTGGGAGTTGTACTAATGCTAATTTTTATGTAAAAGAATAGAGCTAATGGTTCCACCAATTAATTCATATATAAGGAAATTACTAAATGTCAAGTGGAAAAAAGACAAACACTAAAGTTCAAGAGCCAAAAGTACAAAAGGTTGTCCGTGCGAAATCAATCGATTTTTTTGCACCTAATGTAAAAACATTTTCATTATCTGACACAGTTAATTATGCTCAATTAACAGCGTTTCAAGAGTTGTTACGTGATGTGAATACACACAACCGCAATATAGAACACGAAGAAGCAAAGCGTAAAGCACAACAAGAATTTAATAGCCTTCATAAACCGGATGCCGAACTTGAATTTTATTTTGCTGAACCAAAGATTGAACGCATCTATTTGTTTGTAAATTCATATGGTGGTTATTGTGCTGTCATGCAAGAGATTGCTGACCTGATTGAAAACAGTACTGTCCCTATTGACACAGTATGTTTCGGGGTTGCAATGAGTGCTGGTTACTACATCTTTATACACGGTAAAAATCGTTATATTGGTGAAAACACACAAATGATGACACATAGTAGTGGTGGATTATTGTTTGGCAAAATGCCAGATATGAAAACACAATTAGATCATGAATTAAAAATGAATAACCTGTATCAAAAGCGTATTTCAGAGAAGACTGGTATTCCATTGGAAGTACTAATTGAACATGAAAAAAGTGACTGGTACATGTTAGCTGATGAGATTTTAGAGAACTCGTCAGCGGATTATATCATCAAATAAAATAATTTTAGGATGCCATAGTTGCATCCTTTTTTTTCGTAGAAGGTAAAAACGCTATGTTAGAAAGAAAAGTAAAAGATTACTTACTTGATAATCAAGAAAGTTTTGAAAAGAACATCGAATACAACACCAGTTGTAAAACTATTAGATCTCTTGAACGTATTATAGAAAAGAATCTTATTGAAAATGAAGAATACAGTTCTATTCAAACTCAAATCTTCGAACTTAAACTACGTTTAGAAGATATTGCTAAATCTTTGAATATCAAAGAGAAGGATGAGATTGAGAATATTCAACAAAAGCTCAAAGAGCACACCCATGATTATGTAACGTACAAAACGACTGATGACCATGATGGTTGGAGTCGAGTAAATTACAATGAAACCTCTTATCAACAATGTTGTATTTGTGGTGATAAACGTACTCAAAGTAAGACATGTAGAGGATATTAGTATGTACGGTATAAAGACTATTATTGATGGTAAAGTACAGTACTGTACATCGAGTTATAGTGAACACTTCAGTACTGAAATCTCGGAATGCTGTTCTTTTGTACAAGAGAAAACCGCGATCAAGGCTGCTAAAAAATTAGCACGTTCTATGAATCAGCAATGCGATGTATTCAAAGTTATAATCACTGAGGGTGAAGAAACGCTCGTGCCTTATGAAACTGAACTGGGTTATATTATCTCTTTCATTCGTTCAGGGGGAGTGGTATATTACAGTGGTAAGAAATCTCAAACAGCTTCATGGTACGGTGATTGTCACGCCACCAACCGTTCAATCAATCACAGTACTGTATTCAACACAGAAGAGTTAGCAGAGATTTGTATGCGAGAGATTATCAAAAACTCTCTAAAGTACGTGCAAGATAATCCAGCGACAAAATACAGTGATCCAGCTGAGTATCATAAGCAGCTTACTGAATCTATTACGGTACTGAAAAAAGATTCAAAATAATAGTTGACTCCATAAACCAGAACGCATATACTTCTTGCATCTTATGAACAACGAGCAATAACGCTCATTTAAAGGTACATTAAAATGACATCAACTGAATTACAATCTAAAATCAGCACTCTGTTAGACACTGTTCCCCATATCCATGAAGTGCTGGTGGCTGACATTGATAACTGGAAATTGGTACAATTATTCGGTACTGAAGCACTAGTTTATGCATATCGTGAAGAATATGATTCTGGCTACATGTATGAAACCTTTGATGATATATTATTTGGCTTCACCTTTGGTAATACTGAATTTGAAGTATTCACTGATTTCAAAGCACAAGTCATTGAAGAAATCGAAGACATGTATGATTTCAATGTTGACCATATTCTTGTCATTCCATTAGAAAATGGTAAAGTCCATCCTAAAGTACTGGATTTTAACAAGCAAATTTGGGACGGTGAAGCGTTGCCGTTATCAACTGCGGATTTAATCGAAAATTCTGAAAGTACTGATTTTGAGGATCATTTTGTTCAAGTTGAACTTGAAGAAAGCGAAAACAGTACTAATCCTGATAACATTGATATTGAAATTAGTGTTATTGGTAGTTCGTATATTATCGAAGATGAATACAACAACTGGGATTTTGAAGTTCAAAACTTCGACCGCGAAGATTCAGTATATCTGTTCTCTGCGTTATTTTGTGGCTTAATTAAGCTTTCTTCTTAATAAACAATAAAAAAGTACGGGAAGGTTCCAGTACTTTTTTATTACTTAAGGATAAATGATGTTAAAGAACATTTTTATTATTTTAATTACA
>JAJAVP010000455.1:6663-28415 GCA_020740425.3 Heterorhabditis indica
CGAATCTTGAACGATGCTATGGACAAAATAACAGCAAATAGCATCGAATTACTCTACTTCACAATATGTGGCCTCTCTAAACGAACAAACTTTTTTGCAACTATTATAAGTGTTATGAAGACATCAAAACTAGAGCTTAACGCATTCATTATGAAGACATATGTTGAGATGGAGTTAGTTCATTCAAACTCGTAGCCGAATCGAGATATCTGCAACGAAAAGAACTCACTTTTATAATGCATAATGAACATTTTTTACAGGATCAGATACCCTTGTATTATTCCTCATTCCTCATTCAATATATACTCGCTGGTCAAATTTATATCTTCTCTGATCATGTATTCAAAACTTAGTAGATTGATTTAGGAAAGCCTGCTTATAACAAAATAATTTCTCATGTAATCGCTTAAAAGTATTGTTGTACTAATCATTAGAAACTACTTTTATTATATTCCGATCCTAGTAAAATAAGGATTTAGTTTTAAAACTTCAATTGAATGTAATTATGCTTTAAAATAAGTCTATATTGGTTGTTTATGGCCAAAAACTTCCCGCTAAAAGTGAACAACAGCGATAAAATTATTTCGCACCGCTCAAAATCAACGATAGGCGTAGCATCTTCTGGTCGTCGAGCAGCATCTCTCCATGATCGCAACGAGCGTGCACATAAAATCCGCTGATTATCAAGACGTCGCATCCTATTCATTCGGGTTCTAAATAATCAAATGATTTTATTTTTCATGAATTTTATGAACTAAATAAATTTATAAAAGCTATTCTCACTTCCATCAAATGTTTTCTTAACTGACTAAGAGAAACTCCGACTAAAAACTTGAATAATAAACTAAAGATACTCACGCATGTCGAAGAGTTGAGCTAGCTGCAAAGAAGCAGAACAATCCAGATAAACAAATGACGAAAACTCCGCTTCCCAGCGATACGTCCTCTTCAACTCGCAAATTGTCAACTTCAGTTTGGGCCACAATGGCAGTTACACAAACACAAAGCGTAATCAGCACTGTAAAAGAAAATATTCAAAAAAAATTGTAAAGGATGGAACAATAAGATAAAACATTATATTTTAAATATAATATCTCGCCAATATTTTTTCTGCATTGTCATTTTTGTTGAAGTAAATGTATACTTCATCAAACGTTTACATAGTTTAAAAAAAATTTTCCCTAATGGAATAAAAAATAATTGGACACTTTCCAAAAGTGGATAGTTTGCTATTACAAATAAGAGCATGAAAAGGCGATTACTGATAGCCCTTATAGCTAAAGCTAGCTTCTGAAGGTAGTTGTTAATTACTGCGAAAAACCGGAAGGCTTGAGTAGGACTTTTCAAAATGTTCTACACTGAACAATGAACTACCAGTCGTAAAAATTCCACTGTAAAATATGAAGC
This sequence comes from Heterorhabditis indica, assembly GCA_020740425.3. Lineage (NCBI taxonomy): Eukaryota > Metazoa > Nematoda > Chromadorea > Rhabditida > Heterorhabditidae > Heterorhabditis > Heterorhabditis indica. The sequence continues at coordinate 8,071 of JAJAVP010000455.1, forward strand.
TGGATGTTCATCTACAGGTATATACTCAGTGCCGTCGTGTTTCTTTCACCTCGTCGCCAAATGTCGAGATGGGTTTTTTCCCCAAGATAACGACTTTTGTACGGACCTGGTTAGCTGAGAAGAAAATCCTGCTTTTGGAGTGGTCATCCCAGATGAAGAAAATCAAGTAGTTGGAGCGGAATTGGGTGATCATACTGCGGCTGGCTCGTCGAATCTACANTCACAAGTTGCAAAAGCAGCCAGCACCGCATTAGCATTCTAAATATTGTTTAAACCCGCATTTCAGAGAAATATTCTATAGAAAACAGGTTTTAGTTAGCGTATATTTCTAGAAATTTTTTAAGAAATATGCCTAAAATTTAGAATGTATTAATCCCTAACACTCAAGCAAAATCAAGATGTTTTATAATATAATTACTTGTAGTGCCCGAATCGTAATTTGTTAAGAGGTTCTAGTTCATTTTTTTGGTTAGCCTCCTCATTTAATCTCTCTTCTTTTAGAAATAATGATAAAAACACTGAAAATTTCTACCGAATAAATAAGGAATAAGCTATTTAGTGAACATTTGGTATCAATTATAATCGACAACTCACTGTTGCACATTTCTAATATAGTATTCCTCTTCAACCATTGCAGGAACCCGTTCGGTGGAGGTAATATGTTCATAACACATGAAAGGGTTGAGGTAATTGTAATGACGAAGCAAAAAGCAATGAGAACGTAAAAGAGGTTTGCCACCATAGGAGTTACGCAGTCCAGAAAAACTGCAAAAAAAAAGTTAGCAGCTGATAACAAATTATGCATTAAATTGCGCTGTAAAAAAATTTGCTATATCAAAGGCATAAAACCTGAAAAATAAAGAGGATATCCGAAGCTTTAAATATAAACAATAAACAATGACTGGTGTGATGTTCCGAGGTAAAGATAACAAGTTAAAGAGTAAGATGGAAAACATCATGGACACCTTTATTATCTGAGTGAAAAGCAATATGAGTTTTCCCTGATGGATCTAGGAATCCGCCAAATCGCGCTGGACGCCAAAAGTCCCGACATCCTGATGAGAAATAACTACTAGACACTGATACGATTTAGAATCAATGAATTAAAAACAAAGCCCATCTATATTAAACGATAACCATTTATTAGTCTATAGTGAAAAATGTTTTACTATAATCTAGTACATTTTATAGACTATATGCACCTCGATTCTTCAAGAAAAGCTTTTTGAAAATTGTAAATCAAAAAACGTACCTATGCTGACACATTTATCTGCTCTCGCTGCTATATCGAAAATAAGTTCCGATGAGATCCCGTCAAATGAAGTATTATTTTTGGCCGATTCCTCTACTATGATCCATTCGTTAGATAGTAGGGAACTTATGGCCTGCAAAACGCAAAAATCACTAATGCAACATCAAAAGCTTATAAATGAACTCATTAATTTTAATGACTTTCAATCGCTCTCATATAACTTTTTTAAATTCTATAGCTCCTTTATTAGGAACACTATTCCATAGTTAGCTGGTAAGAATAATAGTTATGAAAACTTAGTATTTTATTTTATTTCTTTAAGATATTCCAATTTAAGAATATTGAAAGACTTACAGTTATCAGAATGATATTACTATATTGCTTACATTACTGTAGTTGAGTGATAGAAACGAAAGCATTTTCGTAACTATGGTTTTGCATTTAATCTACACAAAACTAGTTGAATACTGCCTATTTTGTACTTCAAGAAACAATAACTATAGCATTGCTTTGATTCCCAAGACATTATAAAACTGATGTAATACTTAAGTAATCAATATACAAGTAATTATATTAAATTTTTAGGACTAAATGGTTTTTAATAAGAAAGATGCTTCTAGAGAAAATATAGTTTTATGATTGACTGATACTTGAAAACTCAAGAAAATACTTAGCAGTCCCAAAATATAAGTACCAATTATCCACAAAATTTCATGATATCCTAAATAATTGCTCTCCACTTTACTAAAAACAATGGTATTTATAAGATCCAATTCAAACATTTTCAATACTTTGAAGTGACAATAATGCTTTGCAACTTAATTATTATATCTGAAAACATCCCCCAGGAAAAACAAAGAGTTTAACAATCAATTTCCAATATTACTTCGATAATAAGTTTTATAACTAACCAGTGAAGCAGATAGAAGGTGAAGAAATGCTCCAGTAAAATTCGATTCGCTGAAGTCTATTTTTGGCCATTTTATGCTTCGCGGCATTTATCTACAACTACCAAGCACAAAAGTTATAAAAATAAATAGTCGATTATTTTGACAGAATTTCATTTTTATATTTTAAAAAAAGTTATAAAACGATAACAGGCCACTGTCTTACAAACTGCACGTTATATAATAATTATTGTACAAGAATAAACTCTGAGCTTATTAGTTGAGAAGAAAAATTAATTTAACAAAACACGAACAAAATATCCCTTTACATATCACACGAATAAAACTGACCAATAGTAACTTTTATGGCTTAGAAACAATCTTTGTTAGTCCATTGAGCTGCCATTAATCATATATGTAAAACCGAATGCTCAATATGTAATTATTCAGGAAAATATAAAAATATTTTTTAGGAGCAATTAAGTAAAGGGCTATAATTGCAGAATTCCTTATTTTCAATATTATATACTTCGATATAAATTTAACCTATATAATGAAATACTATGAGCATATTACGACAATCAATACTATTTGTTTTGCCGATTTTACGACTAGTTATTGTATCCACTGCATGTTTTAAGTAACAATTAGTTTAACGAAACAGTATTTCTGCTAAGAAATCAATCCATCGTAAATAAAATCAGGTATCGATAAAAATCTCCACTAAATTAAAGTAATTAAGAAACTTTGTGAAAAAACAACTTTCAAACAAGAAGAAACAATGGATAAGAAAGTAAGTGCCTATGTCACCAAGAAATTATCCTTGCGGTAGATACTCAAATAATATAAATATTGAGTAATACGCTAATCTTAATAGCATGTAATGAACGCTATTATGTTAATTTACTTAATAGTACTCCTTATTGACGAATCCAAAAACATACATTCTGGTACAGTATATTAAGTAGTAAAGTAACATACAGAAGTATCAAATTAATGCTAATGCGTCTCATAATGTCAAGAAAACTACTTGCTGTTTATACAACTACACATTTTAAGTTTGTACAGATTTAGTACACCAAAACAAAATAAGTGTTTATAACGAATGAAAAATATAAATAATTACTTGAAATAAGACAGAATTAGTAAAATAGACAAGTTCATGGCACGAGCCAGCTAGAGAAGCGCACCACTCACTTGTTGTCAATTCGATAAATATCGATGCCTGACCTGCACACGATTGAAATAAGCTACAGTAATGCCAACTATCGCACAAAGACCCATATAAGCGGGTGAGCTAATCTACAAAATACTGCACATATTTATATTATGTTATTCTAATTTAATTTATATTATTTTTTTTCTAAGATATGTAGTGAAATGAGTGAAATAATATTACTTTTCTTTAGAATGTTTCTTAAAATGTTAGGACAGTTGTCGAAGACGTTGATTGGTAATAGAAGTTTTGCTCAAGAAGTCAAAACAAAATTGGTCAAATTTAAAATGATAGATGCTGAATATGTTGGAAAAGCTAAGGTAATCTGTTAATATATAGAGTATTAATAAAAATACTGTTTTTCATGAGTGGCTATTTTTTCAAGGTTGGAGACTCACTGCTTGACGTAATGATTAACAATGACCTACCTCTAGACGGTAAGTTTTATCTTAGTAATCAGTACTTCAGAATTTTTATTTTGTTTCTTACTTTTTGTTTGGATTACTAACGGCAGGATAGATGTAGGCATTACTTTAATTGATTAAATTTACTTTTATTTGAAGTGTTTTAAAGGATTTGGGGCTTGTGAGGGAACCTTAGCGTGTTGTACGTGTCACGTCATTCTTTCAAAAGAACATTTTGACCGTGTTGATAAGGTACACAAACGAATTATTATATCCGTTATCATCTAAAATTCTAAATTAAATTAATACTGCATTTTATTTATATTTTTTCCTCCAGATTAATCCAGCCAGTGAAGAAGAATTAGACCTTCTTGATTTAGCTCCGGAACTTGATGATAGGTCAAGATTGGGATGTCAGGTATAGTGTATTTTAAGTTTATAAAAGTACATATTTCATTAGAGAATTTTACTGCTGTATTACAATACTAATTCCCTCAAAAATATATTAACTGTTTGATTTTTCAGATTAAAATAGATGATAAGGATGCTGATGTTATAGAGGTCGTTGTCCCCACTATTCAACGTGATGCTCGAACTTTGAATTATTAAAAGAAATAAGTAGTACTTTTGTATAACATAAACTACACGCAAGAAAAACATAGCGGGTAATACATAGAAATAAAGTATTCTTACAATTTATTTTCTAAGAGGATTTTACATAGTCGATATGTATTAATAGAATTCTCGTTATATTATATTTTACCTGGTTAGTGCCTATTACCTTATTTTTGAATTGGCAGATTTCACATATTTTCTACGGTTGTCTTTGTAATTGGGATACAATGTTTTACTAATAAGTATTAATGGTATGCAGAATAAAAGAAAAAGGATTTGGTGTATAGTGATGGTAATTTAGAAAGTATGGATAATGTGTGTGAAGAGAACCATAAATCTCTTCAATGTGCTCGCAAAACTAACGACCCAGACAGGACTCGAACCTGCAATCTTCGGATCCGAAGTCCGACGCCTTATCCATTAGGCCACTAGGCCCCATTGTGGCGGGGACAGCGATAAATAATCAATCATTAAAATTCATTTATTTATATATATATATATATTCTCCCAATATTTCTAGTGTGGGTTTTTATTTTATATGAAATCATATGCATATCAATCATATTGATAAGAGTTTTATTTAATAGTACTTTAAATCTATTTTTAAAGTTTGCCTAAATACTAAGTATCAAATTAATTTCCATTATAGAGTTTAGTGCGTGATATCGATTTTTCAAACAAGAATCCCTCAAATAGATATGAAAACATTAATATAATTAAATCTATTTCTCTGTTAGCGCATTTTATGTGTTATTGTAGTCCGTGCTAATGGATTTGAACCTGACGCTAATTGTGGTTTGCTTTCTAACAGGTCGTAGAATTGTTTCAATATTGCTACAAGAAAGTATGATGTCAACCGTTTTTTAGTTTTGTGGACAAAATGCTCTTTTAATCTTGATTGTTTTATTTTATTATTTTAATGTGCTTATTCACGTAAAGTAAATACAATTTATGATTGAAGTTTTTGCTATATACTTCAGATATACAAGGGATATCTAACAATTTTGCCATGCTACGTGTAGTTACTGTAAGTTCTGATAAATTATATGCATAAGTCACTATATTTTTCTTTGTTTTGCAACAGTGTTGAAGTGACTAACTTAAGTTTTTTACGTCACGTCAGTGTGTATTCATTAATTAATGTTTGTAGAGGAAGTCTGTTAAACGGGGCTTAAACAATATGCGTCACCAGTCTACAGAAGTATCAAAACATTCACAAATCATACCTAAGTGGTGAATAATTCTAATATATGTTGGTTTTTGAGATAGGTTTTTCAAGACATGAATTATTATTTTCCTGTAACGATTATAATTATTTAAATGACATAGGTCTGGTGCTAAAAAGTTAGCATTATCGATGGGTATCATGACTGCTGGTGCTGGTGGATTTACCGGATATGCATATTATTATCCGGAATTCAGAAAAAAGGTTATCGCTTTAGCTATTTAATTACCGAAGATCTCTTTAAAACTTTGTATTTCAGATTGAATCGGAGCTTCCTCAAATCAAAGTAGTTTTTGATACTATATTAGGAGAAACAAGTTCACAGTGAGCTTTTTCATATCAAAATTATTAAAAAATAAATATATCTATGGAATTACTCATTTAGTAACTGTGCACGATTTATTAATTATATTATGTATGTATACCTTTTTATTTTACTAACAAATTTATCTCTTTTACTTAACATTATATCTTAAGCATTTGATATCATGAATTTGTGCTGCTCATCCACTATTTTATTGATATCTAATGTATGAATGTGAACATAATTATTGGGCCATTTTATAATAATACTGAGGTAATCCTTACAGATATATTTTATAGGTATGCAAAACAGAATGTGACTGAAATCAAAGAGGAAGTTACTAACATTCCTTCCAAAAAGGAGGTTGAAAAGGTGGAATTATTAGTTATTCATCATTGGTATTATTTCACCATTAGTTGTTTTAACTATTATAGCACAATTATTTTAGGTATTGCCTCCCATTACTTTTAATCCACCATTAGTTTCTGAGAAAAAAGAGACTGTTCATGTTGACCCTGTGGACATAAAAGATGTTTTGGATATTAATGTTAAGCCTACTTCTCATGCTGCTCAGAACAAACGTGAATTTTTATGTTTTAACTGTGATTTGTTAAACTTCATATTATTGGCAACTAGTTAATACCTAATGAGAACTATTTTTACACCGCAATGTATTAGCGTTTTATAGTTTAAAGTTTTAGAACTTGAAGCTTCATTGCTTGCTGCTATCCAATCTGCAGAAAGTCGTGTTCACATAGCAACTGATGCAAAAATTCAGACTATCAATGCAATAGATCAACATGCACAGTTAATGAAGCAAACCGTAGATGATATGCAACATGCGGATTGGGGAAAGGTGAAAATTATTTTTGCTGTCATTTATTTCTATATAATTGAGAAAAATAGTATGTATTCTATTATTATTTTGGTCCCAGCTATTACTCAGTTTTAAGTAGATTATAAATATAAGTACAACTGAAATTTTTTCTAAAATCTGTCTTTTTTGTAAAATACAATTATACTGTGGCGTATGTCAGGTAACATCTGCTCTACAAACGGCACAATCGTTGGCAAGTAACGATTCATCGGCTGAAACTGATAGTAGAAACTACATCGATAACCTAAGAAAGGTTTGACATAAATTATCATAGTTAAGTATAGCTTAGTTACTCCAATATTCTTAGAATATTTTTTCCAGGTTATCAGTCTAGGCAAGTCTAATCCCTCTACCGCTAATAATCCCTTGTTACTTAATGCTATCGAGACTGCAAACAAGCTCAGTTATCAACTGGATGAATTGAATAGTCTTGTTACAAAGGTGTGGCAAATAATTTTTACTATTAGACACTAGAACAGGCATTGGTATGGATTATTTCCACTTAGGCTCGCCAAGACTCCATTGTTCTCAATAATTATAAGAATTTGATTGAACGCAGTCGTGAGCAGTTTGCTGTAGAAATGAAAAACATCTTGCCAAATGTAGATATTCATGCCAAGGTAAGCAGAATTGGTATAGACAGTTTTAACTAAATATTGTTCCAAATCTAGTAGTTTACAACATTGGATAGAGACATCACTGCATTAAGACTATTAAAATATCCTTCTCATTTTTGTGTTATAAACTATTTTAGGAGAAGAATCTTACTGAAGAAGAGCTGAACGCGTTAATAGCTCATGCTCATTTAAAAGTGGATCAACTTAGGAGACAATTAACAGAACAACAGGTAATTACATAGTTATATCAATAATTTGGTAAACCAAGAACTAAACTATTTCCCATTAAGTAAACCCCATTTTTGCCCATATTTAGAAGAGTTATTTGTCAGATCAGTATGAATTTGTATTTATATTATTTAGGTTCGTGAGGAACAGCATATTGCACAAGCAATTGAAGATCAGAAACGAGCAGATAATAGAGTGGCGGATGATCGTTTAAATATTGAGGTTATGAGATTGAAGCAACAACAAGAGGTCGATATTGAGAAGGCTGTAAGTTTTTCTTTGATAAACGTGTTGTTAGTATAGTGTTTACATGTGATTATTTATTAGATCATATGTTTGAACTAATCTAACATATATTGAGTACTTTTCTTAATGCAATTCGCCTATCTTCTACTTTAGCTTATATTGAACCGTTCTTCCTGGGAAGTAGAGATGGAGGAGCAACTTCAACGAACAGCAGCAGCACATTCAGAGCATCTTGAGAAAGTTATTCGTACTCAACGACAGTTGTTTGAGATAGAACAACAGCAAAAGGTTGAAGATGTGGGTTTTAATTTAATATATAAAGAATGGAAATGGTGTCCTGTTAAGACTGTGGGCTTGATATTTTATTTATCTTGCCCAGTTTTACAGGCTGTTGCGATAGAACGTGACAATCATAGTCGTCAGATTGGAGTTGCTCTGAGCAGATTAGAAGGCATTGAAACGGCATTAAATAGCAGAGTTGCTATGGTTAGTTTTTTTATTCTATATGCCACTAATTAACGATTGGGGTCAATTTTTAGATACTTTCATTAAGATATTTTGGTTATTTCGAATTTATCTTAAGTCAGCTTCTAATATTTATTTGAATTTTGAAACTGGAAAAAGCTTTACTTGATCTTATCACCTAACAAAACTTAGCTATAATTGCGAATACGATTTAGTTATTTTCAATAGGATGCTGAGAATCGGCGAGCAAAACAGTTCTGGATAGCTTGTCACAATCTTATAGATAATATAAAACACGGAAACAAGGGTGGATTAGATATGGAGCAAAGAAGGTTCCCACTGAACGAATGTCTAGGCCTTCTGCAAGAGGTTATTTTGGTATTATTTTATATTTCCCAGTATTAAAAATGAGGAATTTATTTTCTGAAATAGATAATGCATTTAGGCTAATTCAGAGGATAGTTTTATCAATAATTTACTGGCAGCGTTTCCTGTGCAATCAAAGGAAAAAGGTGTTTATACAGAGCAGGATCTGAAAAACCGATTTTATACCGTTAGTTTTTTAAAATTTAAGTATATAATATAAGTATATTTCATCCTGATGTTAATATTACACATTATCTTATTATTTTCTAGATATATAAGTTAGGACGGCGTACTGCATCGATAGATGACAATGGTGGTGGTATACTCAGTTATATGTGGTCGTATGTCCGATCCGTTTTCCTGTTCGATATACCAAGGACCTTTAGCTACGACGATAAGATTGATCCATATGCTATAAGCAATCTAGAGGTAACTGTTTTGAGTATGTTTGATTTTGAGTTGTTAAATATATTATTTAAGGTTCTTTCCCGTGCTAGATGGTTCATGGAACGTGGAGATATGGAAGGTGCAGTTCGCATATTTCAACTGCTTCGTGGCGAGCCTGCTAGGCTTGCTTGCGACTGGATAATAGACACACGTACCCATCTCGAATCCCGACTTCTTGCTCAGCTTCTAGTTGCCCATGCTGCAGTTTCATCCATCACTTCTACATACTAAATGCGATGTTTGGTACTTAGTTTTATAGGTACTGTGTATAGTATATTAAGAGAATAGGATGGTATAATATTGCCTAAGTCTATAGCTATGGCAGTTTTAGTAGATATGCTGGGTATGAATTGAAGAAACTGTTTATTAGTAATAAATATTGCATTTTTATTTACCGCTTTCAGTGCGTAGATTATGTATGGAAATTTACCCAGAGTTTGTGCAACTCGTCGATAATCCAGTGTAATGGCATTATATTGTGATTTTAACATTTTTATCTTCGACAACAGCTAATATAGTTTACCTACTTCAAGAATAGCTTTCCCACTTGTTAGTAGAATCGATCATGTAATTCTATGTCCGTATTTAAAGGTGCTAAAGGGTTTCAAAATGATTGTGTGACATTGGAGACAAGGCTGCATGGAAGTGTCAAATTAAACAGAAATTTGAGTGGTTGCTGCGTTCGGTGCAAACACTAATAAAATTGGTGAGGACATGTACGGTCTTGTTTTCAAAGAATAAGAATTATGTGTTGGTCCGAGTTTATTTAGCTGTCTTGAATACCAAGTAGTTTGTCTGACGAGTTTCCTTATTTATAGGATTCAATGTCAAACCAAAAAATAAGACGCATTAAATCTCTTTCTGTCGTTTTGCAATTGTCTTCTGAACAAGTAATGCTGATTTATATTCTTGTTCGAATGAGAAGCTATGTTCAGAATACTAAATTGCACTGTTGTGCATGTGATCACCAATGGTATTAGTGTATCACGTAGTCTTTTAAAATAGAAAGCGGCTTTGTGGATGTGTTATATTATACTGATGTGAAATACTAACTATAGGGTTTAGATTTATGCTGCTTATGGATAGTAGCTTCCAATAGAAAATTTATTTCTTGTATAGCTGTGCTTATGTGTCATCTAATTACAATGTGGCGTTATTATTTATTTTGCGTTGTGGCCAGTTAATTTCCGATTATTTATTAATAGAAAGCTACTAACAGTATTTTGGCTAAGATCGACAAAATATTAGTAATCACGAGTGGGTTTAAGATGCTTTAGAGTGTATTACATGATAAATAAAGAATTTACTTTATTGGGTATAAAAGTTCTGGTGAATCAGCCCGTAATATGCACAACAATCGACGCATACGAAACACATGGCTCAGCAATAAGGCAACTAAAGTGGCATTCTTTAATACAAGTGAAATTTACCTGCTTGCTATTGCTCCCAAGTGGAAAACATACTAAGCATTTAAAATTAATTGGTGTTCAGGGTAATTATATACCTAAGAAGCAAATTATAATTAGAATATCAAAAACAAATAGTGTGGAATAAAGCTAATTAATTACTAGATAATAGGAAATTATTGATAATTAATAATGATAAGCTACATTAAAAAAATCTCTACTACAAAAAATATTTCTTTTAATATTACCTAAATAATAACCCTACAATAGACTTGTAGTGACATAAAATAGTTTGCTTATTTGATATTATTTTCTCAAAGTTGTTTCGAAGTATAACTCATTCTTCACAGGACGTTATATGATTATCATAAAATATGAAGATTGTATGCTTGACACGAACGAGTTTTCTTTCCTTAAAAATTCAAAGTTTCCTTTTGGCGATACGTTTCATGGTGTTGTCCCTCTCTCACACATCTGAGCACTCCGGTTGGCTATCGTTTCTCCGCACACTGCAATGGAAATGGAATACTATACAAATATACCAAAAGTTGACTTCGTCATTTCTCAATTTAGGATTTCTCAGATTGGTTATAGGAGAGCTTATGTTTTAACACCAAAACTAGCAATGCCCAAATGTTTTCGTCGCATGTCTGTTACTCAATAAGAACTTAGATATCTAATAAATTGGTTTGGCAGTTTGGTGAAACTGCTTGTCTACTAAATGGCAAGGATAAAATTAGCGAAATTCTGAAATATTATGCAAGTAATAAGATTATTTATTTTTAACGGATAATCGTAAGAGATATTTTATAATTTATAAGCCAAAATATTCATCGCATTTTAGATAATCGGAAGTGCAAATCGATTATTTAAATGACTTTTTTTGCTGCATTGACGAATAACTCTTATTTGTTTTCACCATTAAGAATTCATTTAAATTCTGAAGTATGATATTAATCATATTCAGGTATTTGTCTATATTCGATAGGAAAATTTTTTTCCATTAAGCAACTCCGCCGTTACATTTTATACGAAAGTAAATGTGCATTTTTCAGTATAAAACTGTTAGTAATATTTAATTGGAATCAAAACTTTGTGGCTTAAACATGTCAATAGAAAGTTGTTTGCACTCATGCACTTTCATCTTTTGATAGGCTGTAAGCTGAATCAGAAGGGCCATTGCAGTGCTTGGGAATCAATAACCAACAGTGGTGACGATTTCATAATAATAACGAGCACAAAAGGAGATAACGAAGGAGCAGTATCTATGCGTGGAGTGTAAAAGTAGTTGTTGAAGTACTAGTTACCTAATATAACCTACTTTTGAACTACGCAGTGTAAGTTCTAGATTATATAACAAATTAAAGCAACTTAGTGCTAAAAGAATTTAAATATCTAGTAACTCACATATATGGACCGTATCGACTTGAGTAGCTCTGTTGCCGTACCACGTTTTGCAGTGTTGACCAACGACAACTGAGCATTTCGCGAAAAGGAACACGAAATTCCTTGTTGTATTTGCAGTAGATGGCAGGATTTAGTGTACTTGAAAGTTTAAACTCTATACTGTCGCCTCCTAGTTTCTCATTTCAGTCAATAATATCTATATTAGTAACACTTATCTGGTATTTTAATTTTATTCCTTATCATTCATGATAATACTAAGTTAAAGCGATACTTAGATTTAAAGTCAATAAAAGCTCAAGAACTTTAGAACTCTAATATGGGCGTGCTGGTAATTTCTAGTTAAACAGTTTATCAATCGTAATTTAGACAATGAAATAGAATTCTCCAGCTCTTTTTAGGAAGAAAAATATTTTTTATTTGCATAATTTCCTATCCAATCTTGTTATAGACGCATATATGCAGTTCTTCTATGCAGTAAGCTCAATATTAGGAGAGGCACTATAAATGAAGTTGTTATTATTATATTACATTTTCAAGTTAGTCTTATTAGGCATTATACATTTGGAGATCCATTGACTCACTTCGGTTGGAGTCATTTTGTTTGCTTATAACTTAATTTCAGAAACAAACTTCTGGAAACTTGAGCTAGGAGCAAAAACCATGGAAGCATGCATGCCTTATCATAGTACACTTTTAGATGGCCTCTGTAGTCTATCTAGAAGACTGGAACACGCATAAATGTGCAACGTAGCATTTCATAAATGGTTTTAGTCTCGATAATTAATACTGCATTTCTAAAATTATCTCACATTTTCTTTTACTATCGCGAATTATAATTTTCCAAGAAAACCTCTCCCCATCTTTCAACCCCCAATTAAATCGTAATGGGTGGGCTTCAGCCAAATCTCCTCAGTTTTCCTATGCAGTTTTCAAGCGGACCATCTGTCACACGAATTATGGCATTCACAGCCAGCATATTACACTTTTCACATAAAACTGCTTCATGTCGCACAAACCAAATGAACAACAAACTGCTGTTACTTGAAATTTCATGATAACCAACAAAGTGCACTAAGGAAGTTTGTTCTTGTATTTGAATTTTAATTGTTATTAATAAAATGCAGTGCTGTAATTTGGCATAGACAAATGGCGATAAAAGTTCGTATTACCTAATTCACCACCTAATTGAATTGCTGACTTTTTAAATTGAAAGTGGGGATCTCAGTTAACTATAACAAAAGCATTCACAGTACACCTGTAAGAATTTTTTAAACGCTTAATTTTTAGTAAATAAGATATTGTCATTAGTGCAGATATAGTTCACCAACTAATTAGGTAAATATTAAGAAAACACTCACCTGTTTGAATATCCAAGCCATAAAGCTAAAATATCCAACCAGTATGGTATGTGAATTTTGAGGCAGGACTTGAGGATGGCAAAGAAAAAAAATGGGAACCAACAGATTATGAATACACTCATTATCACACCCAATGTCTTCCTTGCCTTGCATTCGTTCTTGTCGTGTTGCCGTATCTGCAACTGAAACGAAAATGAATTCACAAATTTCCACACATATTTGTATTATATAATTGTATAAATTTTACTTAGATATTCCATCGGATTGTTAAATCATCCAAGAAAAATATTTTTTTACTTTGATTCATTATTTTTCTTCCCTTCATTACTGTTACGAATTCATATTTCGCTCAAGATATAAACACATTTATGAGTTTGAACAACTGTGCTCGTTTTACATGAAAATTGAAAGAAATATTAGATCACGCATCTGAGTTCCATGGTGTTAAGTGATACCTATGAATCGTTTTCTATCTCTGAGGCCTCTAAAAACAAATAGTCCTTTATGCAGATGCTTGGCTAGGAGTAGTAAGCACCTAGTTAATTTATTCGGAATATATGATAATGGGTTGTTATAAATTGGACGTTATGATAAATGATTGCACTTTACGGAAACAAAAGACATCTTAGAAAGGCCAACTCAAGTGAAAACTATATGGTGGAAAGAAATTGTCTCCGATGTTACTGCCAAATGCGCACCAAAGATATTTTTTATAGAATATTTCACAAATTAAATTTACTTCCATCCTATGACTTTGCTAAGAATAAACGTTGAAATGACAAGCAAGGATATCGGTTCTAAATCACCACTGTTGATGCCAATAGCGTGTAGTGAATTAGCCGCAGTAATTCTAAGGCTGCCAAAAGTAGTGCCGTATTCTTCGTACAAAAACCCTACCCCTACATTAAATCCAAACGTTCTCTGTAATTAAAGGTGGCTACAAAACAATGACATGTTGTTGTTAAATCGGTGAATAACAACGACAGGTGGATTTCAGAATTATTAGCTGTTTTTATTTTTCAGACTAAATGATAAATTTGAAGTAATCTGAAAACTTGATACAGTGGAAAATATGATAAGTTTAGTTTTTATTTGGGTCAAGTTAATTAAAGTGAGCATAAATATTTTATTATTAGTTTTAACTCGTATACCTATGTTAGATGTAATTTGGGTCATTACTTAAATTAAAAGACTATATTATTAGGTTTCCAAGACTTCTGAGGAATCTAGATCTTATCATGTCCAATGGAACAAGGGTGCCAAAAGATGTCGACTTCATGGTATGGAGGCACTGAACACAATCTATATAGAACTATTCTAGAAAATTTGCTCAATTTATATAGGCCCATCCAATTCTGGTAATATTGTGAATTTGTAGATTTGATTTGATTAATAGTAACTCTTACTGGTAAAATTATGCTCATTAGCTCTCATACATATAAATATTTATAACGAGCGCTATAATGAAAGTTATGACTTAAGTCATATAATTCTAAACGTAACCAAACAGTGTGAAATACACATACCAATGGCATTTTCACAGCGTGGAGAATTGTACTTGGACGGTGAAGATATTTACGATCGGATCTAAACAGTTTTACAGACGCCTTTCTTCTGTGTTCTAAAAGCTTCTCATTGAATAGATCAGGATGTTCATTCCCATTTTTGTCATTCTCAATAGCTTGACAGTGGGACATGATACGATCCTGTCTGGCGATCCTTTTGGCTGCCCGCCAAATCTTCACATTTAGTATGACCATGATGAGTGTTGGTCCATAGAACGAAATAATAGTAGCGTATATTTGGTAAGCAAAGTGTTGGACCACCTGAAGTATTAAACCATTGAAATAATTGAAATTGGGTACTTTAGAAACTATTTTTATATTCCCATAACTTTAGCATACAGGCTCAACTATTTAGATAATTTATGCCTCTTTTATACCTTATCTTCAAGTTCCTACGCCTTACTAAAACTACAGTGAAAACCACACGTTAGGCCATGTGCTTAATATGTTTGTTTGTCATATGATATCCACTGTTATTGAGTCAGAAAATCCGACCCTATGATCATGCATAATAGGAACATTTTACTACTAAAATCACTATTTTCCTATAAACGAGACCAAAACGTTTGCACGGGAGTGTTCGCAATCCGATACCTTGACTCTCGATTCAATATAATTCTGGATACCTAATCCAGTCAGCCTGCGCCGGCCCCATCGAGCAAAAACTCTGGTTGGAATCCCATAAAAGAGAACGGGACAACTATAACAGCACACTCTTTGAATTATATTTTCCCATTTCATGCGCATAGCTGGAAGCTATGCTTATAATTTTCCGAAAAAACTTAACTTTCAAGAAAACAGTAATCACGGAAAATAATAGGAACTAATAATAAATGTGCTAGAAATTATGCAGTACAAGAACTAAGTATAATAAACTTGTTACACCAACAAAGATGTCATATCTCTTCCTATTTACATGTATCAGATCGTAGTATATTATTTACTAGCCATATAAAACCCCTAATTGATAAATGAATCTATCCTGCAGATATAATTCACTTGAAATGTTTTAAAAATGAATAAAAGATGATCCGAAAATTTTTGACCTCAAATAATATGCATCTAATTCCTTATTCACCAAAACTGCAGGCGAAAATTGGTGCCCTTATTTAAGAGGGCCCAACGTCAATTCTTTGTAGTGACCGCTGTCTCGCATTCAGAAACGGAGGCGTTGTTCGATTAATCTCAGAAACCTTTGAAGCCTTATGGAATCTGGTAGTGGTTTGAGTAATCGCTGTCATTTGCCATTATGCATCTGCAAAGTACATCTAACAGTGACAACCATTACACTTTCTTGCAAAAATTTCGTTCATTCATTGAAAGTAGAACGGAATGTTTTATTTGGATATTTCCTGTTCTTTCTAAAAACATTTTAGAAACTTGAAATCCAAATTATATTAAACTACAAACTAGATTTTAGAGTTTATGCTAAGGTGGAATGCCTTGGCTCACATCGACAATTGGCAGACCATGATTAGACATCATGGAAAGGTACTGAGCGTATAAATATTGCTAATAATGTTGAGCGTATATTATGCCGATCGCTTCAGATCGTTTCTCACAACTTCCACATAAAATTGTCGTGGGACTATATTTTTATACACATCTCACTGTAATTCGTTGCTTATGGTGGGAACTACGACGTTTAGGTAAAAAAGTAGTTCTAAAATGAAAACAATAAGGTTAGTACATGTGAGCAAATCATACTATATAATTACTGCGAAGGTTTTATAAAAACTCGCCCTACTTATGATTGTTGGCTGGAAGAAAGCTTATGGTTCAATTGTCATTCCCCTAACTTAAGCTCAAAGTTTAATTTTAAGCAACAGTAAAAGTGTTCATTCGAAAATCCAAATATAATCAAAATCCTTATGCTAGCGCTAAGAATGGAGAAATTATCTATAAAACACCTCAACAACACACTAAAAAGTTTGGGAAATTTTTCTTTTTCGTATGCAAAGAACATTAACTGCTTCCTTTATACATCTCATATCTTGAGTGTTGTTTATGAATACATATTTAAGCTGATTAGTAAAGTTACAAGTTTGGATTCTAATTTAAGGGGTTGTAATATAGTATAAACAAAAGTGACATTTTTAGAAAGCGGAGAACTTAGAGGCATGCATAATATACCGCATAACAGTATAATTTGGTACTAAAACGCATAGAACACTTCTAAGATCAGATGGCTATGGAATTTGAACTAATTTCGAATTGAAAGAACCCAAAACGATAACAACCAAACAAAAATTGACTGGTGGGGTCTAAACTACCTCAGAAATTAATATTAGCAATGCAGGTGCGATTTGCCTATGGTCTTCCAGTGTTTATTTGGACTGCAAACAGCACTGGACTAAAAACACTTACTCCACAATAATAACATATATGTATGGACTATGTGCCTTTAATTCGTACTAATCTATACTTAGACGACTAAAGGAAGAGAATGTAGGTACAGAACACGAAAGATTAGTCCCCATGTTCAATGTACACCTTTTGCATGCTATGAACATTTCATTGCCAGTACAGATTTCTTATTGGATCACTTCACTAGATAACTTTTTAACACAATATCAGATTAATATGCATACCTGACAATTCGTAGAATCTGTCCCATCATTGTCTAGAAGATTGGAAATTATGTGGGACGACAAACTAACAAGCGCAGCAATCAGCCAAACGACCACGATGTAGATCAAAATACGACACGTAGTTCGAATAGCAGAATACCGTAGTGGCCTCGAAATGACGAGATATCTATCAACTGAGATTACGCAAAGGTTCACGATAGAAGCCGTGCACAACGCTAGATCAGCAGTTGTATATAATTTACACATTGACCTGAAATGCATCTCATCGTCTAGACATTCCATAATAACTTCAGCTGAGCCTAAGCACACTGAAATTTTCAGTTAAAATCATAATTATTAACTCGATTCTGCATTAGGTTTCATAATTGTTATAAAGGAAAACTTGTTGGCTTGCATCACCTAATTTAAATGAAAAACTAAGCATTTATATATCGTTTACTTCTAGAACATTCTGAGTAATTATTTATTCTGGAAATACGTGTGAATTTAGCAATGTTTTGTTAGGCGTTAAAATCCAATTTTATGTGCCCTTAATTGAAGTTTAAAGAGAGTGAGAATTGCACTTATGTAGCATTTTGTATAACATATACGCCTTATTCTTAAAAATAATTTCTTGCAAACATATGTTGTTGTTGAAAACAACATGTTATGTAATGCTAGGATCAAAAACGTAAACTGAACTTATGGACAAATGACTTATAATACTTTCAATACAAACAATACTATTTAGCCATATACTCTTCATATTAGGTTATGCTACCCTTAATCTTACAGAATTCTATTCCTAAACAGAATAATACGAACTACCATAATATGATAAAATAAATTTACTCCATGCATTGGGTGCTAACTATAAAAATCTGTTGATTTATTTAGCTTACCTTCCCAGTGGCCATTCTGAGAATAGTAAATCAACAAGTGCAAGAGGCATAACCATCAAGCCAACGAAAAAGTCGGCTACTGCGAGGGAAACAATGAGGAAATTGGCTGGTTGCTTTAGTTTCCTTACAAGAAGGACCGCCAAACACACTAAGGCATTACCGACAATGGTTGAAAATATCATAATAATAATGACGGAGGCAATAGCCAATTTGTAGATGTCTAAAGTACTCGAGAGTACTGGTTCCAGTTCGGCCGCCTCATTGGGCCAAGGGCTTGTGAGCGGAACCACTGTATAGGATGCGAGATGAGAATAGGGCACGGCGCGCGCCATCAAGCATTAGGAACAATGCAGATGGGCGGAGCAACATTTTTGCGGCTGTAAGAATTACGGTAGGCAAACGTGAAAGCATAATTCAATACTAATGGTAAGAACTTGAGTAGTTTGCGTTACAGTAACCCCGTGGCATCATCGGGAATAGACTAGTACTCAATATTGTCTTCAGAAAATATTGGGTCGATGTATTTGTTAGGTTATAGTTTTTTTTTTTTTAGATAAGTCATTATTTATGGTTTAAGGAGAGATTAAAACTTTTCTAGTGTAAAAGTTTCTTGTTAAATTATGTTTAAAATAGTTTTAATACGAAGATACGAACATAATAATTTCTATCAGCTGGTACTAACAATATTTTCGAGCTAGAAAACAAAGAAGACATCTAATAAAATCGAACCTTGTTATATTTGGATTCATAACGTTCATAATTAAGATTAATTATTAATTAATGCTAATGTTATGAATTCAAATAGTAAAAGGTTGGGTTTGCTGATTATATTCTTTTGTTCAAATTACAGTGATGTGATTTTTTAAACATCTTGTATAAAAGATATTTGACAAAACTTTATATCCATACTTTTGTAGTGAGGAAACTTTAAAAAAACAATGTAAATTGTGAGAATTAGAGCTTTCCCAGTATGTAACATTTTATGGCTTAATTATTTGTATCATATGATATCTTCTGAATTAACGTTTAAGAGATTATTTTTGAGATTTAGAAAATTGCGAAACTATTTCACAGCTAAAATATGCAAGATGTTTGAAAACTGTGAGAGCAATCACAAATCAGAACTGTTTCAAGTTTTTTCTTTAATATCAGTGTTCTACACGAATTATGTTTAAGTCGAATATTATAATCTTGGTAAAGGATTTTAGAAATCCCAAATAGGTTTTATATCTTTATAGATACTTTGGCTGTTAATATGTTTCTTGGTTGCGAAAAATGACGCCTCATATAAGGTGTTTTAGAACATTTAAACATTGCTTGTTGAGGCTTCAAGACAATTAAATGAGATCTATAAAATTGTATGGTTTTGATCCAAAAGGATATATGGCTTTCAATTATCACTTGCCTATACGGCAACCAAGGAATTATCAAATATTGATATAATGTACTTACTTGTATTTGCACTATTCCAATATGTAGATGGCAGGTAGTACTTCACTCTTGGAATCCCACTATGATCCGTTAGAAAATTCTAGATACATAAACAAGGTAAAAGTCGACGCTTCCATGGTGTACTAAGGTGCGTGCGTGTTTTTCTCAGGTTCCGTGTTTTTCTCGCCGAAGTATTACTTGATACGGATAGAGATACATACAGAGTGCGCCAGAAGTTCTGATACAGAAATCAAGTCGCATAATTTTGTAATACAGGCAGTATTCAACACGAAAATTTCTCTGGACATGCATAAGGTAGCTAACAATAACTTAATGCAGTAGATGTTCGGAATTTCCTCCTTTTACGGTCACAGAAGCTTGTAGACGCCTCTCGAAGCTACTCACGGCGGGCCTCAGCTCGAATGTGCTCTTCACTCATAAAATTTTTTTACTATTAACCCCACTTATAATAATCAAAATAATAGACAACTTCTTCAACGTGGACACCAAAGGTCTGAAAGAGCATCCGTTGATAGCAGAAGCAATTTTCCATCATC
>JAJAVP010000456.1:0-21529 GCA_020740425.3 Heterorhabditis indica
AGAAGGTGATAGAAAACGAAGGAAAATACTTGGATAATTAAACTGTAATTTATACAAAAAAAATCAGGCAACACTTCAGGAAAAAAACAGCTAAAACTTTTCCATACATCTAATGTCAAGCTTGGAATTAGGGACTCAAATAATGAGTTTTCACGTTTTCCAGGATTTTCAGGGGACTTAAGAAATCGAGAGTCCCAGAATACCAACCTTGCTATATGTATATGATTTTTTTTTACTTACTGCTAAATTATATATAATTGGCATTCTTACTTAGACATTGACTTTTTGGCACACAGACTTTATTCTGTCTATAGAAATTGGGCTGACAGACGCAAGCAGGTGGACCGCAAATAGCAGGACAAATGACTGGCTGTAACCTTCAACTTAACAACAAAGACAAATTTCTTATAATTTTCTCTTTAATCAATAAGTTACAAAACAAACTAAGCTACGCACCTCATTGGTGATTGCGTTTTTGCAAGTTGGTTCACAAAGGTTTCCGCATTGATCTCCTCTCTCATTTTGACCACACGCTAAATTAATGTTGATGGAAGTCAAATTTAATTGAGAAATTATCAGTATATGACAAAAGATTATTTGGCCATTTTCTAAATATTCATTAACTCTATGTTGATAGGTTTAGTCTTGATTTAAAAATAAATTTAATACTTCTACTTTTATAAAAAACTCACTTAATATGCAGTCTCTTATATCAACACATTCGCCGGTGGCTTGTCGATAGAAGTCTTTTTTACATGCACATGCTGCAGGAAGACAAATTTCTGGACATGCAACAGGACCCTGAATACCAGCAGTTTCTTAGAATTTTTAAATTATATAAATGTTAGAGTGAATTGAAGCTCGTAGTTAAAATGTTAGGATGTATTTGTGTCAAAAACCTTCTAACCTCTTCAATCTACAGGGTGACTAGTTCAAAATACATAGTAGATAAGATATATGTTAAAATATGTGTTGACATTTTCAAAAAACAAAAAGTAATATAGTTAATTACAGTATTAAATCTCAAATTTGCCTTTAGTGCTCCTTATTTTGCAGTGGGCTCTCTTTTCTCACAGAAATATAACTTGCCGGTTTAAGAAAGATTTATGGAAAACTACTAGACTGCTTAATAGCTTTATTTATGATTATATAAAAATATTCACCTTCCCAACTTGCTCACACTTCCCCTCACAAAGGTTACCACAGCCACTGAGGGTTTCATTTGCACTACAACCTAGAAGACGGTAATTATTAGCTATAAAAATGATATGAAAAAGTATAAATTCTCACTTGGCCCTCCGATATCCACACAAACTGGGGAACCGAACTTCAGTTCACATTTCTTGGGCTTAGGACATATATAATTCAAGCAGGGATTGAGATCTACAAAAAATATCATGAGGTTATCATATCATCAAGTAGTTTGCATGTGAACATCCGTAAAATTTAGTCCACCACTTTATATATTTTTTATCACAATTTTAATTTAATAATTTCTTACTAACCAGTATTGGTTATTTTTATAACACTTTTACTACGAGTGATGGGTCCTGAAAAAAAAATCACATTTATCCACTTTAAAGTTATTTTCGGATTATTTAGAATTTGTGAGTCATGCCTTAAGACAAGAAATATTCATTTCTGACTGATGTAATTATTTAATAAAATTATTTGTCTTATGATAAAGTGTTGATTCTAGTTTTTGGTATTTTCATGCTATGACTGGTGGCACAGAACTTTACCTGAATCTGACTGCTGAGAAACAGAGTTCACTTGTGCTTTCGTGAAAAGACCATTAGCTAAAAGTAGAGTTTTTGCTTATGAATATTAGTAAAAACGTGTATTCAAAAAACCCTTGGATTAAATTACCTAACTAATTTGTATTCCTTTCTCACCTTTATGTTCTATGTGGCATTTCACTTCTATTACAAATACGCGTTTAAGTTCTATTGAGAACCACATTGGTACGAAATAGCAGTTCATATTTATTTATATGATTTTGCACTTATAGAAAGAGATACAACAATGGAAACATAAACTCACAATATCCACAAGCTTCTCTGTCTACACATTTTTTTTCGTTATTTCGATAGAATCCTTCATTGCAGGCACAGGCTGGTGGAGCACATATTTCGATACAAGCAAAGGAATCCTATATGAATAGATTAATATAAATGTCCTCGTTTAAAAAGGAGAAATAGCTTTTTTAAGGTATATTTTGTCCTTTTGAGAAGCACAGACTAATGCATGGTGTGTATCTGCTGTAAAAGTGAGTGCTTTGCTATGAAATGTATTTCATAATAAACTAGATCTAAGTCTTGATGTCACATGCGTCGTAGGCTGTAACTCATATTAACATCTGAATTTACAAGAAAGCAGTATATTGATGGGAAACTAATGTATTTCATGGATAATTTACTTACATCTCCAATCTGACTGCACTTTCTTTCACAAAGATTGCCACAACTACTTAAATGTTCGTTAGGCCCACATTCTAAATCAAATGTGTATGTATGATCACTAATTGAATACCTGATCTATATGCATAACTCAATAGATCGACATATCTTCTCAGTTTTAACTTACCAACTGAGCATGAGCTTAGATCCACACAACTGCCGCTTGAATTTCTTACAAATCCTTTTGCACATGTACATTTCTTATTAGGGTCGCAGGCTTGGATACAAGCCTGTGTTGGCGTAGTGTCATTATCCGAACAGTCAAAATATGATTATGATTGGATGACCGAACTGTGAATTATAATCATCCTCTAAGTAGCTCACTTCTGGTGATGGATTTTCACAGGTTGGTTCGCAACTTGATACACAATCACTTGGCACTTCGTTTGGAGAGCACTCTAAAAAGACTTTAGAGCAGTTTCATTTTAATAGTAAGTCTATTAAATAGAATCCATTAATAAATCAAGTCAAAATAAATTCATGTATATTTAAAATATATGATATTCGCTTACCGTCTGTCACTTTCGATTCTTTCGGCTTATTACTTGTTGGGCTACTGTATTCTAATTGAGCACCTATTTCAAAAATAATTAAACACATCTGCTTAAAAGTAGCAATTTTCTATGAGAATAGTTAAACATTGAAGTGTGAAATGGATATAAACCAAAACATTATAAACTTTAGTTATTTTTCATAACTAACCTGTGCTGCGTTGTGTTGGCAGACACTCCCCTCTTGTACCCATGTCAGTACACTTTGTTTTTGCCGGACAAGTGACTAATGCACAATTATTTTTTGTACCACCAGGAATACATGCATCCGGAGAATCTTTCTAAAATTATTTCATCTTTAATAAACGTGCCACATATTTGTGTTAAATTATTTAATAATAATTAATAACCCGGAACTTAGTAAATATCTAGAAATTTCTTTGTAACTGTTGTTAAAATAGCTGATTTTTCATATTTAAAGCCATAATGATAGTGTCATGTTTCATTTTATACAATTATGGCCAATTATTTATCTATGGTATAAGGTTTCCCACCAGTACGCAATTTCCAAGATGCACTCTTATATAATTCGGCTTGCATACACACCTTCCAGGACGACACACTGAGTCGCATACCTAAATTACGGCCAATGGACAGATATAAGGATTTGTAGCATCTAAATAGAATTTGTTAAAATCACTAAGTCTTGGGTGAAGCTTGTTTTTTGCATGTGATAGCTAAACACATAACTTGACCGTAAACATAACTGTGTGAAAGCCATTGACTGCATAATCGGAATAGATTTTAACATACTTTATTTCAGGGCCAACTTACGATAAGTGATTGCTCAATAATTTGCAGTTTTACGTTGGTCATCAAAATGATTTAGTCAGTCATTGCCAGCTAGTGTTTAAAGAGCTTATTACAGCAATTAAATGTTTACACTATTTACCTACCCGTTCTGTGTTGTCACAGTCTGGTTCACATCCGCCACAATCATCCCAAATTTCATTTTTCTCACATTCTGAAGTAGAAAACAAACTAAATTTAATGTGTGGGCAAATATGGTGAGTTGTTATTTTATGAAACCTATTCAAAATTATCGAATTTTAAAAATTTTACTTCCTACATTTTTCCGAGCTTCTTAAGCTCCGAGGTTTGTGGGTGAAAAAAACTTACGTTTAAGTGGGACACATGTTAACTTGGGATAGCAGGGTGCTTTTTTACACAGAACTTGGTGAGCCACACACTTTTCCCCAGCCTTACAGTTACATTTTCCTCGTTTCGGAGCGTTATCGACTTCTGAAAGGTAAAAACATTAAATAAAGAGTAAGTAGGATGAAAGCTACTTATACGTGCAAGATACTATAAAAACAATTTGCTCTTCATTTTCCATAACAATATTACTGTAACACCATGATTTAATTACGGATTATATTTTTTAACAATTGAGATTTTATGGAATATTTTTCATAGTTGCAAAAATATATCTCCATTTAAATCTAAAAATATTTAAAATAGGACAATAAAAACTATGTCCCATAATTTGTATCTGTTTATAAAGTAATCACCTAGGACATTAAGTTCAGCACCATATGGGGTCTCTGGATCAATCATTCCGGCTGAAAATTTTCCGCATAACGCCGATTTTTAGATTTTTAAACCACTACATTACTTAAAAATAAGCTTAATCTAACGATAAATTAGTGACTGACTTTTAGAATCATTATCCAGACATTGTTACGCTTTAATAAGTGGGTCTTCAAAGGCTAGTTGAAAATTCACTATCTCTTAGCTCAGTCCACTTTTACACCAATTGTTAATTGCTAACATTACAAAAGATGTTTTAAAGTGATAAGTATCACTGGGAGTATACTTAAAATTCATTCCTACTTTTTTGTTTCTAAAATGTATCACGCCATATTGGCTTTTTCCTACTTTGTCATTGATTCTACACTTATTATTGTAAAGGCAACTGTAATGCCTGCATTATAAAGAAAATACATTTATATGTGTGAAATAGTTTGGAAAAGTTATCAATTTAGTGACGTTTAACTAAGCAAATAAATGTGATTGGGATCACTTTTGCTAAATACGGAAAAAAACACTTCGTACAATTGACGTAGCAGTTAATGAGTTCTATTTACAAGAAATCAAAGTTGTCCTATTCCCATGCAAATATACGAAGAGCTGGTACGTGGATCCTGAAGTGTAGATGTCGTGCACTACTGGATTGTGATAACAATTCAACGAACCCGGGCATTTGCTTGCTTCAATGCAATTTCCATCGGGTCCCCTTAGAAGTGGTGGTTGACATCGACAGAACGCGTTATCTTCACGGCAAACAGCTGCGCAAGCAATATCAGGACGCTCACATGAAGATTCACATCCACCACAGCTGTCGAAGAATTCACCCTTCTTACATGCTGAAATACATGTTTCAAAATCGTATTATTTTTCAGATCAGTTGCTTTTAAGAATCTTAGCTAACCACTACCAAGCAAAAACAAGATCAAGTCAGTGAATTTCTTTACAGTTCTTAAATGGTGGAATAACCAGACAATAAATGCTAATCCCATAAACATCTTCAATATTGAAATGTTCTATTTCACTTTCTTTTTTTCTTATTTCTTATTTCTACTATATCTCTTTCTGTTATTTCTTTCTTTCTAATTCTTACGGGGAATGCAAGTCGCATTGGTAGTTGCCGATCCTTTTCTGCAGTTGTACCCAGGTTTGCATTTGATTGAATTACAGTCATTTGCTGCTTGACATTGAGCGTCTCCACCATTTGTTGATTCTTGACAGCTTAAATAGAAAAAAATAAATATCCTAAACTCACTATGTTTGTTTTTCCTAACATCACATTTCATGTGATTTACTATCTAATTCATGTACAAAAAAAGTAACAAAATCTTCAAGTAAATAGTTGGTTTTATAGAATAGAAGTTTTTTTAAGACCTAAAATACGATAAATCGTCTAAATATATATCAAATCTTACACTTCTCCTTCACTACAAGTGATATCTGCGCAT
Source organism: Heterorhabditis indica (assembly GCA_020740425.3). Taxonomy (NCBI): domain Eukaryota; kingdom Metazoa; phylum Nematoda; class Chromadorea; order Rhabditida; family Heterorhabditidae; genus Heterorhabditis; species Heterorhabditis indica. The sequence goes on from JAJAVP010000456.1 coordinate 5,986, forward strand.
GTTTTACTTCCGACGCATGTAGCACCCTCTTCACCTTCTTCACATCTATAAAGGATGTTTTTGTACAGTAAGTTCGCTGCTACGAACTTCATTAGCAACTAAGTAACTATGCTTTTGTGGATTAGATTAAATCAACTCATTATTACTAGTTGCTTTTTTTGTAATTGAAATACTTCTGAGTATAGTTCACCTTTGCCCTGCCGTGCATTTAACTACCTGACATGTCGGGACACATTTTCCATTGACACATCGTCTTCCAATGATACAAAGCTAAAATTATTTTAAAAAACATCTTTTCTTTTAAATATTACATATACCAATATTTATTGATTTTACCTGCGTGCATACTTTTAGTGGCTCACATCTGGCATCGGCTACACCATTGCCTTCAATGCATCTAAAAAACAATAAATATATATTTGATCTAGTGTTTTATTGGTCATTGCTAAAATACCTAGAAAACTTGTATTTGAATATACATGGAGATGGTTTTTTTGATTATTACATACAGTATACATTTTATATATATAAATGTTAGGTCATACTCTGACAATTTCTCCTTTATCCCATCAATTTTTGCATATTTTGAAACGAATAATAATAGAAAATAAACGGGAAGAAATGAGATGATACCTAGAATTAGTTAAGCAAAGTATCGCAGCACACGTCACGAACGGAATGCATTGCGCATCCTCGTGAGGTCCACCTTGCACACAGTGGTAGCCGTTGGCGCAGTCGATTAACTCACAGGTGGCAACGGGCTCACATTTTGCATCCTATTACGCTAATAATTAGTTATAAAATTATAATTCTGTATCTTGAACCTTATATATGCTTAAAATCTGTTTGTTGCATTTATATATTATTTAATTTCATATTAGGACCTCTGTGGGATTATCTTGGACACATTTTTCTTTATCAGAACAAGTCAGTTGGTCACATGTCGTTGGTCTAGACATAGGAGGATCTAGAAGAAATAAATCTATGGTAAGCCTATCTAACCGTATATGAAATTATGGTACAATTAAGCGAATACCTAAAAAATACATTTACCTGTCGTTTTCACTGGTTGGCATGTAGCGTCCTATAAGCATATTACGTTCGACATAAATAATAATATTACAAATTGAAGTTGAATGATAATATATAAAAATTAGTGTATATCACTTTAGATTTTCAGATTTAATGCATAGATAATGCCAACATAACATCTAAAAGCTTATCAGATAATTTGAACATAAACTAAGAGTAATTTGTATAAAATATATGAACCTGCGCTAGATTCTCCTGCACGCATTTTTCGTTGTAAGCGCATTTTATTTGGGTGCAATTCTTCACTGCAACGCACTGAGGACCGTTGGGTGTTTCTATACACCGAGGAGTGCTGACTGCGCAAAGAACGTTGGCACACGTCAATGTCTGATCCCCGTTGGAAGCTAAGAAAATTGCTTAGCTAAAGCAACTCCAATTTCGTAATTTTTCTTCAATTTTAAATAAATATATTATCAACTAATTATAAATTCTTATCTAATTTCTAAACTCACAAGAACTAGTTGATTTCTCACTAGGTTTTGCCTCGAAGTCTTTGGCTTTATTAATTCTCACAGTAAGTGTCTCGGTGGCTATTCTCCCATCGGCTTTAATTGTATGACCGTAGCTGTTGATCATTTCAGGTTCAGTTTCATGAGGTAGCTCTTAAAATTTATCTTATAATGGTAAACACGCAGGGAATCTTGAAAAATACTATTTTAATTGAATGATCAACTTCTATCTCTCTTCTATTGCCAATAGTCTAATATTTTGTTATAAATTGTCGTAAACACGCAATATTCATAAGCTCACTTCATTTGCTTTAACTAACCTTCAACTCCACTTCCCACACACTTAGGGATCGGATAACAAGGTGCTTTTACGCAGGTTACTTCTTCGTACATGCATTCTTCTCCAGGGCCACATTGTGTTTTCTCACAGTTATTTTCTAGTAAAAACTCTTTCATACGATTAACAAATATATTATTTTATTGCATATTTCTCAGCTTCTAGAAGTGTTCAGTTGAACTACTGCTAAAGTTTATATGAGATGAGCCTACTAGTTATGTTATTTCTGCATAAATACAAGGATATGGTGAAATAATTATGGTAGTGTTTTCATAGTTTCCTTTAGATGACTACGTTTTAATTTTGTAGGTGTAACGTATTATTTGACATACAAAGTAAAAAAAACTGTTTTTAACGATAAATATATTTATTTTTAAAAAATACCTTCGTTTACTAGAACACAAACAGGCTTATTGTTTCTAATAACACATCCCTTTCCATAGTTGCACTGCTTATCAGAACAATCAACGGACACTTCTGAATAAATAAACTTAGCATTTTTTTCAAGAAAATTTATATTTACATAAAGCATGATCAAATTCAATCGCGGCCTCTAGAATCTCATTGAGTATATAATTAAGTCACATTTAATGTCACCAAACAATCTAAACTTTAAGTTATGAAAAGTTGTAAATTTCGAAAATAGTATGCTCTATCGTACTTTATTGAGTGAGAACATTCATACTTCACTCTATATTAATGTAAATATAATTTAAAAGATAATAGCAACATATGTTCTTACCATAGGAATCAGCATATAATATAGAATAAGCCAGAAAAATAGGAAGAAACAGACTTAATTCCTGAAAGCAATCACACAGAGTATATCGTAAGAGAAACCTTGAGTTAGAGTCTCTTAAGGATGTGTATGACGTGATTATCTCTCATATATATAGAGTATATTCAATATTTAAGTGGTTCAACATTAATGGAAATAAAACTACCGTATCCTACTCACCCTAAACATGGCATACACAGAATGTGTTTCGGCGCGCTGATACCAGTTATATATACGGCATGACGACAGGGTCAATATCCTGATTAGAAACTTTTAGGTTTTATTCAAAGTTTTTCTAAGAACCCCCAGTAATCATTAACTGACTATGACATGGCAATTGTTGAAACTGGTCACATTGGTAGTTTCGAATCTTTTGATTCTTATCATGCTTTCGACGACAAAAATTGATGTTTGTTTAAAGGAATCACCGATAATCTGTATTGAATGCATATGAACAGGTTGTGTTTAGTTTCTACAATAATCTAGGTGCTTTCAGTGAGTACAAAACGTAAACCATGCACTGCATGAATATAAGCTTAAATTAACACTAAATTTCTTTAGAAAAAGTACACTTGCATAATCAGCTTTTAAATGCGTCAGAACCATATTTAACCCTTCAATACTGATTTCTGATCTCTTAGTGACTAATACACGCAATGTTTCAATAAATCGAAAATTTTGGGATCTGAAGAAGTTACTTGAATATGAATTAGCCAGTCAGCAGTAACTTTTACCACTTTCCATTTGGCTGTAAAACTGAACTAATTTGCTAAACGGATTTTAACATTATAATTCATATTTTAGAGCTTTAAATCATCAGTGTAAGCTTAATGTTTGCTGCTAAATTTCGAAGAATAGCTCTAATTTGCTCATTTTATAACATCTCATCTGTGATATTGAATCTACCTATAGTTTATTACTCTGATTAGGTTGCGAATTTAATTATAATAATAACTTAAATCTAATTTCGCGAGGGAAAAAGAGTATAAATAGATGACATTTCACATACTTGCTTCGTTAAATTTGTTTGCCGTACGTAGCAGTGACATACAATATATTAAATATTAGATAACTATGTACTTGTATAATATTTTATTCCAGATGAAGTCAAATGAATTTTAAATTTTAAAGAATGAGTCATAAATGTCATGGTAAAATGGTAGATTTTCTTGACTGATCCACATTTGCGACAATCACAGCTGTCGAGTTTAACGTAGAATTAACACATTTTTTCGACATAAAATTGAAAACTGCACGACGAAGTCGCCTAAAGTTGAAAACGTTAAAATCAAATGTTTTTTTATAAGTAGAAATTTTACCATTTCAGTCCTTACAAAGCAGGTGGTGATTTTTAGTTATTTTTTTCAAGTAATAATAATTCCGTCGAAAATAGAATCATTAATAGGATGCCATTTTAATTATAATTAGCACTACAATAAATTTTAACGCAAAACGAAATATGGAGAAATAGTAATAGAAAGTCATATTAGTGAAAAGTAAACTATTTAAAGCAGCACGTTTTCATAGGTTTCTATAAGAAGAAAAAGGATAATTCTTGATAAAAGATTGATGTGAGTACGAAGAAATTTACGATGGCATACTCTTTCTGAGCAACATCAAGGTTAACTGCGTTGATAATCTGGGAAAATCTCAAACACCAGTTTTGGCAAAAAGGGTAAATTCGTTATTTTCGGGTAAATATTTTACGGTCGCGTTCATTGCTATAATTACAACAAATAGTTGTTAACACGTGAACTTAAGACGGGAATCTGTGTACAAGAAAACTACGTGAAATGCATCTAATTCGCCTAGAAAACTCAAAAAAGTGTCATATGGAGAAGATGATCCTTAATCTTCAACTGGTACTTTTGTCTACAAGTCACAGGCTGTTTTCCTAAACTAAATAACAGTCATAGTGTATGAATGTAGAAGTTGTTACGTTGTCAAGGCTGTTTTATTGTTTGCTATTAGTAATTCAAGGTCAACGAAATTTTTACCCAAGAGTGTTTTCGTCATCTATGATGGAAATGAAAAGTAATTTTGCACGTAGTTGCATCAAATTAGAATCTAGCAAATTAAGGGTTACATATAGTTGCCGCTTTCTACGATAGTTCAATGTTAGTAAATAAAAATATCACACTCTTGAAGTCTTTATTTTTCAACGCTAGAATCCTATATATCTGGTTTTCTAGTATTAATAAGCCTTTAAGGCTGTTAGCTTTAGCATGTGATTTTAAGTGGACTTCACAAGAGATACAACATTTCAGTTGTTAATTTTTTAGGCTTATAGACAACAAAATGTCACACGAGGGCCAACCCATAGAAACGACACTGATGCTTAGGACGGGTGCACTGCACCCAATTTGTACCTACCTATTGATTGTGTAATAAACTATGGTATTGACTCCAGTAATAAGAATCCATATAAGAGTACTAGTAAGATTCATTACAATAGTTTCTTCAGTATAATCACCATCAATGAACTCCCAGTAGAAGAAAGCACACATAAAGACAAAGGAAATAATAAAATGCTGGAGAGTGATGATTACCTCGGTAAATTTTAGTTTCAAACTACGCTGAAATAATTTTCTTTGATAAAACGGTTGTTGTATAAAATGTTATATAATAACAATTATTTATATGAAGCATTTTTCTTAAACTCAATTCCAGAAAAATACATTCACTTTATTTTTATAATGATATTTACAACTATATCTAGTTAGATTACCATTAAAAAAAGTTTGAAACCGATAGCAGTGTAACCCAAGACGGAGAATAGCACTTGAACAATAATCATATAGTTACCGAAGAAGTGAGATAGGTCCATGAGAATCTTCAATTATGAAATTAGGCTAATAATATTTTTTCTAATTTGCGTAGTTCAGTAAAATCATAAAAGCTTGCCTCTGAATCCGTGTCACCGTAATGCCATGCTAACCTATCTATAGAGAACGTATAAGTACTGAATGGCAGCAATTTCACGATCCAGGGAATAATAAAGACAAGAAAAGTACAAAAGTATATGATCTATAAAATCAAATATAAAATATACTAGGATAAAGTTTGTAAATAAGTGGTAAATAAGAAGAATATGGGTGTATAATGACAGTTACTAACCTTTATGTTTCTTTTACTAAATACGACACTATATTTACTCGAGAAAACTAATGACATCAGACGATTGAAAGTGATGAGCATAAGAAGGAAGAGCATGGTAAACCAGCAGGCGTAAAGAGTGGAGCCCAAGAACTGAATTATGTTTTGCAGTACTCTGAGGTGGTATTTGAAGTGTTTGCTCTCAATCACGCAACCCCTTTCAGTGCTTCTTTATTACAGATTTTAGTTGGGTCACAAATTTGATTACTGCAATATGTGCATGTGATCCGCTGAATTTTTCGAAAGAGAAAAGATTCGTTTCCCAGCTACTTTCTTTGCTATTTGATAGTTATTCTACGTAAAACTAGGCGATTTCCCTCAATAAAATTTCGGTTTGGCTTTCTTTTACTAGTTAAGATATTTCGTCATCTCAATAATTATTTATTAATTGTACGTGCTGTTAATCTTTTCTAAATTTGCTGTATAGTCAGTATCAAAAGTGTTTTTCTATTAGAAAGAGATACAATATAAATATAAAGAAGTATTTAACCCAAAAAGCACCTTGTTAAACCAAGTTCCCAATAGTTCCGTTTGACAAACCGACATGATTCCCGCCATGAAATGTACCGTAAGCTGTGTAGTATCTATGACACCCAGCCAAAATAAGTAACGGTACGCCAAGACTGATCTGAATTCTTGACGCACTTGGAAAACCTGAAAACAAAATTCTGATATAAACTATTAAATTCGTAAATTTCAGAATAGATTTATGCTTGACTGCAACGATACTTAAAAAACATATATTAAAGCAAGTTTAAAACTTACCAGGAGAATAGGAAGATACAGGATGATAAATAATATACATAATACTGAAACAATGAGACCACCCCACTGAGCTAGTAATAACATATCTGGGAAAAACAAATGTCTTAGAACGTTGGAAACTCGGAAATGAAAACACGTAAATACAATTTAATACAATCGTACATATAAAACAAAGTCCTAGATTTAAATAAGAAAGCCAATAATTTAGCTTTGCTCTTCTTCTCATTACAAAAAATGGTGTGTCAGACGGCAATTATGCAACACTACTACCATCAGCTAATAAGCGTTGATAGACTAAAGTAGCTTTTCTGAAACATGCAAATAAGTACTGTAGGAAACATTCTCTTTTTGAACTAGGAAAATACGCTCTATAATTATAAAGCATTTTCATTCTAAGAAGTATTCTTTGGAAGTACATGTTTACTAGTAGCAAAGATTTAATACAATGAATACTTTTTCTGGGCTCTAAGCATCAAGACTAAGAGGAATTGTCCTTTTCTTCAGACCCGCCCCTTTGAAATTTTTGTTATATGCGTGAGTAAATACATGAAATTATCATTATCTTACAGGATGAAAGTTATATATGGAAAAAACTTAAATAAGAGTGTGATATATTTTTACAATTATAGTAATTGTCAAGTAGATCACTTTTAGCTAGGGGGTTGCAGAATTCATAAGGCACTTTTCTGGTAATCCTCACGACCCTATTAAATCGCGATCTCAATATCCGATTTATAGCTATTTAGTGAAATCCGCTCATAAACAGGAATGTTGCACGAGGTTTTCACTTTCTTTGACTTTGTCCAGTTTGTTTGTGGTTGCATCCCCGGTAATTATCCTCTCAGAGTTTGAAACCTAGTCAATTGACGGCTGAGCCCCCTCGGAGGCAAGCCATTTTGGGATTTTACCTTGAATCCCAGCTACCAGACCGGTCCTTATCTAGAACTACTATATAGTCACTGGATAACGAGCACACTTATTTGCACCGGAAGCCGGTGAGGTTGACAGCCAATTCTACTTTTTTTTAATCATTATTTAACCTTTTTTCAAAGGAAATTATTCCAAATGCACTAATTTTAAGCTTTAAAATTATGCCGAAAAATACCAATTGTAAATTCCAGGATGCGAAAACAAATTCTTCTCCTATTAACTGTCCAAACTCTAAATATTGGTTCTCAAGGTATTGGTTGTCCTAGGTGTGGGTATCAACCTTATCCACAATCGTTACCACAACATTACTACTGGAGAAGTTTGTGAACAAAAAATCTATAAAAATCTTGTGATTCAACCCTATTATTAAAAATGAGTAGTCTAAATCAAAAGTTCGAGTGGAGTTAATCTAAAATTATCGTGGTTATTATAGTTACGTGAAAATTTTTATTTACAGCTGCTTCTGGATCTTACGCACAAAGTCCTTTAGAGGTACAGGCCAGTACTGATAAAGATTTATCTGTAGCTACAACCGCAGCACTTCCTCCCAAAAATTCTGTGAGGAATGCTAGTAATATTATTTATAGAAATGCATAGTAGACAACAAGAGGAAGAAAATACGTGAGAATTAGGAACTATTCTATGGTTTTTGAACTATACAAAAGAAGACATATTTCACCTGTTCATTTTCTTCGTTTCACACCGAACTTCATTACCTTTCCTATAAACAATTCAGTGCACGAGAAAAAGTTAGTGAAAAACAATTGATTTACCATCGAGTTTACAGACACGTCTTTGGAGGGTAATGAGAATGTATCTGTGTTAACACCTAATTAATTATTCCCACATCATTTGCGTCTCTGTTATTATTATTCGATGTACAAGCCACACTACATTCTATGCCATCAAAAAACCTATGCCCGTTCCCATAGCTGATTTTTTGGTTTTGCACGACGTTTTAACATTAACGTAGGGCATCCCGTTTGTGTATTAATGATAATGTTCCCAAAAAATTGCTCCCAGGATAAGACAATGGCGAAATTCCTACAATTGTCATGATGAAGAGTAGATGCGACAACAATTTTTATGAAACCTTTTTAAATAAATTAAGGAATACGATGAGTACGAGAAGAAACTCAGTCAGTTAAAGTCAATTCCTGCTTCTGAAGAAACCATCTCCATAGTCGAGGTAATTAATACTCGAATTTTATTAGTCATATTAACTTTCTCTCATGTACATTATATGTAATGCGCGGAAATAAAGCGGCGAAACTCAACTAACTACTAACTTAAAAGATTTTTAGACAAAAAATATAATATGAGTGTTTGTTTATTTTACTCCACCTATATTAATTTTAAAAATTGATTGGGCTCCAATCGCATAATTGGATTTTGGTCATATAAATTTTTTTTCTGGTAAATGACGTACTTCAATGCGTGCTTAATAATCACCCCATAATTAACTATATCTAAGACGTAAACGATTTGTTTACGTAAAACTGCGGATACGTGAAATACCACAAACACTGCTAAGATCATCAGAAAAATGAGGATTGTGCTAAAGATTACAAAAACTGACGCCATAAATACCAAATTTAAATAAGATCATTTTTGATGCCGAATATCTAAATATCGGCTGGAATACTGAATATTTTTGGTAGTAGTTTAATACTAATTTGTGTTAAAGATGATTGCTTCTAAGTAACTTTAGCCGCCAGCTAGTGTCACACCTTCTTCAACTACGTACATTCGAGAATTCACTTACCCTCAACTTCAGCCATATGCGCCCCGAGCGTTACCGTACAGACCCCACCCAATGCCTAGAGGTGGGTTAGAGTCCAGTATTCAAAACGTGAAATCTTTTAAAAGAACACATAACTTTGTCAATCACGCCCTTTATTATTTAGAAAAATATTATGATATTTTAAAATATTTAGTAAAAATAATTAAATGACTTTATATACAATTTTAAAGCTTTAAATTGTCATAAAGTTGTACTTAAGCTGGAGAATTGAAATGAAGTTAGTGTCTTTACTATTATGGAGGTGAGATGTAGCTATAAAACAGGTTGTCCTGTACTGCCTATACAACATCTTCGTCCCTCTCCTTATATGCCTCGTGGGTACGTGCAACCCATGCCGAGTCACATTCTTCCTCAACCCATGCCTTCGCTTCATACATATCCTCCCTTACAAACATCGGGTAGGAATAACTGCTCATATTTCATACTAGTCAATCCTTGTTCACATTCAAAGTCTATACTCATCTTTACAAAAACAATAATGAATATTTTTAGTGACATTCAACCGATTATTTATTACTGGTTTAAAAACGACAAATTTTTATTATAGAAAAATAATTTTTTTCAGGATTTTTAGGTGGTGCTCCTGTTTCACCATTCGGTTCTTACCTACCTCCTACCCACGATTGCTGTGGGCGATGTGGTGGACCTTGCAAGTATAATAGGAAGAAATATGTTAGTCAAATAATTTCTCGTGGGGAATTTCATGTATTCATAAGTTTTATTTTATTAATATATCTTATGCTACTCATGTACACATATTATTTGTCACCAATTTAATTCTGCGCTACATTCTAATTAAAATGTATATGTACTAAGGATATCAAAGTTAATTTCTTAAAGTAAAAGCTATCATTTTCTTAATTTCAAACGTCTTCTTAAGTGACACAATTTGATAATCACGAAGTCCTTAATTGATTCTGATCATGCAATTACAGGCATTAGCGAGATCTGCGAAGACCATAGGTGGGAAAGCAGTTCCACAGAAAAGTAACGAGGGAAGTGGATCAAAGGAACAGAAAATTACGAAATGCAACAACGAAGAACTAAAGGTCATAATGGACAAGGTTAGTGTTCTTTGAAAACAATAGGAAATTTATGTTTGATTTAGGTAAAAACAATTTATGTATTAAAAAACGTTTCTCATCATGCAAGTTTTTATAGGAGATATTTTAGTGAGAACTATGAGGATTGTTTACTATACATACAATTAATTATGTTTTTTCAAGTTGATATCGGGGACTGCATCTATTTCCAAGCGCCTCATACAGAGACTAGCCGAAGAAAAGTTAGGAGGTAATAAAAAATGTATAGATTTCACTTCTGTGAATTAATTCTTCGTAAGAATTTCTACGTCAATTTTTAATTTTCCCATACATTTCTTTCTCACCGTTGTAAACAATCCAATAATTTTAAAGCTTAAATTAAGAAATTTCAGGTTTCTTCTCAGTTATTTGTTCGAAAGAAGACTTTAGCTATATTTCAAGAAGTGAAACATTTTGCCAATCAGAAAAGGATGGTATGGTTTGCTATGCATTCCGTCACCACTAAGAAGTCCACCTTTAGCTTTTTCTCTTCTTTTGTAATCTTTCACGGCTTAGTTAATTTAGTGATAGCACATGAGTAGCACCACTTACACTCAAGCCCTCAGATATGAGAAAACTGCCTCAACATATGTATTTACAATTTGAAATATTATTCCAATAACCTAGAAGCTAAATAAATCGTTTCTTGTGTAAATGCTGTTCCTTGTAAAAGATTTCTGTAATCAGTGAACTCAAGTTCCTTAATTATCTCATTCTGCTATAAATGATGGCGAAAAATAAATAAGCATCGGATACAAAATTTATAATAAAACTTTCGCAAACAAGAAATAATAATGTCACAACATAAAAGACGTGATTTGCTACCATTTTTTTCCAGCATAATCTATTAGTGATAATCAATAAAACAAATATTAGACGTCAATAGAGCAGCTAAATTATATACGAGAATACTGTTATTATTATTTTAGAGCATATGATAACACTTTCTCTCAAGTGGTTTTCAATAGCCTTAAGTCCTTGAGCTGCTCTGTTCGTCGTGAAAATCTGCAACCGTATAATTCTTCGAAATGGCGACCTCGTGCAGAAAACGACCACTTGAATTACTGCCATTTATATTAGGCATTGCTGTAACGGAATGAGTAAACTATAACGCTGAATATTTGTAATTTTAATCGTTTCTGATATCAAATTACCAGATTTCTAAGAAGTCATCCACCGAATGAATTAATTGTTGCAGTGTTTTCTGGACACTTGTTCGTTTTAATCACAAAATAAAGAAATTGACAGCATTTTTGAAAATTACATTTTGTAAGTGAGCATCATCGATAAGACATCATTTGAATATGAAACATTCGCCATGGCCAGACTTGTATGATCGAATAAAACTTCTTAATGAAAACCTAAAACAGACCAAATCAGCGAATGCAGGATGATGACCTCTTCGAGAGCGAGAAACTATATAAATGATCAATACGTGCCAACTACCCATCTGTTAGTGCAATGTTCTTGGTTAGTTGGTTACGGTATTTGATATATTTATGAGGTAATAGTTTACCATCTGTGCGTTTTATTTTGAACAAAATTATTAGATTTTGCAAAAATCCCTCTTATAATTAATAATTTACTGTCTTATCTGATCACAAAATTGGCTTGCTTAGAACAGGGTACTTTTCGTGATATATTATTTTATAATACTTGAAATTTATTTCAAAATATATTTTTTCGGCAAGTTATGAATATTTTCTATCGTACTACTTTTTTTCAGAAATTTGTCTGTATTGTTTGGGTGCCCATTGTTATATCTGATGGATATGGTTAGTAGAAATTTTGCATCTGAACTCATTTTATGCACTATTCATTTCAGAATTAGATAATTTAAGAACTTATTGATTTCACATTAATTCAAGTCTAGTGCTTAGATTAATATAAAGAAACAAGTTAATAAGGATTTAAATAGGAAAGTATAAGAAATACGAGCATATTTTTTAAGCAGAATCTTCAAGAAGTTCTTCTGACTGCTCTGATATGCAATGCAATGACGGAGAGGGATGTGTAATAAAAAATGGACAAGCGATATGCGTAGAAGTCGACAGCAGTTTGTTATTTGAAGTTCTTGGTTACCAGCTACCATTTTATATTTGCTTATCCACAGCAACATAAAAGATAGGACAATAAGACTTAATGGGTTTACTTCGGATCGCTATAAGCTAGGGTTACATAAAAATTAGTTGCATGCAGATAACAACTGCGAAAAGACGGAGTGCGAAGTGGGCGAAGAATGTATGTACGAGGAAGTCACGTGTGTCAGGGCGCCCTGCTACCCGATTCCTGTATGCAGCAAATACGGAGAAGGTGAAGGATATTTCAATCATGTGTAAGAGAACGACGTCTTATTACATGCTGAAATTTGTTATATCAACCACTAGATGTTTCCAGTACGATAAAATACATTCGCTTTAGTAAAACTAGGCTCAGTAGAAATTTAGTACCCGTTCTTGTGTAATGCTTTGTCATAGACCTTTAAATTCTAACCTACCACCTAACCTATTGCTTTAGGACCTACCAATGGACAGAACAGTGTGAAATCCTCAGCACCTGAGAAAGCGCGTAACGTTAAACCTGCGCAGCAAACGTCAGAAAACTTAGGTTAGTCGTTTAAGAGCATAATAAAGAGTTTTTCTTTATTTTTGTGCATATCTAGATAAAATAAATTATCGTTTTTGCATTAATTTTGCACTATTCTTGGTATATAATAAGTTTGTTTTGAATATATATATATATATATATATATATATACTATAGACATAGTGAACATATATATGGTTTTCTAAATTAATACAATTGGAAAATTTTAGCTGATACTGAGAATTTGCCGCTAGCTGTTGGTTTCGTCCCAAGTAACGAAATGGGAAAAGTTTATAATGATTGCAAGGCATTAAACTGTCCACAAGGAAAAGTTTGCCAGGACTTCAAGTTAGAAACAACCTGCGAAGTAGATGAGTGTATGTCCTACTCATTTTTGGTTTTACTAAAGCACTACAAGTACATTCTATAAGTGCTAGACATCTGTTAAGTGAACAACAGTATACTACATTGATCTTTTAAGTAGTTACGAGGAATATACTCAGAAACTAATAATTATAATATTCTTTATTACAGTAAAAATTTGTGATTACCGCTGTGCTGCAGGAGAAATATGTGTCCTTCAAAAGGTGCAATGTTTCGCACCACCATGCTACCCAACAGCTATTTGTGTTTCTGGTAAATTACATGATATAATGACTGAAAATAGCAATTTTCTAACAAACAACTCAAAAACACTAATTCTTATTTTCATAAATAATTCGTAAATAAAAATGTTTTAGTTATGATCTCTTAATTTTTGGAGATATTAAATTAAATTCTATGCAGCACTAATAAGATTAAAATAACGTATGTATATATTTGATTAAACAGTACTTATTGTTGTATATATTATTTAATTTATTTTATTAAAAGGCCCAACAACGAGTGGAAATGATGTGACTGGTAATCAAGACCTATCCACAACTACGCAGAAAGAGTATGGTAAGCTGTTTTTCAATTTATCATGTCTCGAGCCATACTCGTTCACATAATTAGGAAGACATCGAAATCTCAACTACAACCTAAGCACACTATTCTATGAGAATGGAGTGCAGCTTTTCCGAGAAGACTAATGCGCTAGAAATAAAACAAGTAAAAAGTTGGTAGGAAAGAAGAAGGCCACTTCCAGCTCAAACAAGACTATATCTAAGCCTTACAATGAGATTATACATTGTAATCTTATAGAAGTGGAGAAATTGTACGTAGACGTGTCCAATTTCTACGATATGATTAAGCCGATGGCAAGCAAGTTGCGTGGTTCTAATAAATGAGACTTATAAATTTCTTACTTAGTTTAAGTACTATCGCCAAATTTTTCCACTGAACAACTTCATATGTAACAACACTTTGTTAGTGCAGGACCAAAATTGAAAGAGGCTTGAAGTACAGTGATGATTATAAGGTCATTCTTCTTTAGCCTAAACAGTTTATTTATCGAAATACGTTATTCGTTTGAATTAAGCGATACTATAGAGCAGACTAGACCTACTTCGCTCCACTTTAGGTCACTTAAATTGTGGCGTAGTTCGTGAAATACGCCACTGAACTTGGATTAAGAGGTGTTTTAAGGCATTCTTAGTTGCCAATATAAATAGGATAGTAATCTAGAGCGACTCATACGGTCAAAAATATTTAGATTTAACGTCGTGGTGGATTTTTCCGATCCTCATGTTGCAAATATACAAGGTGTTCTTCGATATTTCACTCCAGTATTTTAATCGACTAGTGACCATCTTTAAAACATGCATAAGTATTTCAATAAACAGTATTTCTCGGCTGTTGGTTTACAAATAATCAGAATTGAGAAGATACAATGCGTAGAATTAAGTTATATGTATTGGAACCCCCATTTCTGCTATCATTGACGAGTATGGTGCGTTGTTATAGCACATCCCCTATTGCTTGTCCTAACTCAGCACTCAAAAATACACATTTTTTTTCGAAAGAAATTGGCTGGTCAATATCAGAAGTTTTCGTCGTCTAAACTACCACTATAGTTTTTGATCATTTCTAGAAGATGTTTACGATAAGAAGATGCTTGTAAACCATCTAACTAGAGTAATCGATGTTTATTCCCCTTCATTAATCATAGTTTAATATCATTCATTGATAGGAATCTTAAAAAAGCATACTAACAAATTTAACAATTTCACTTGATACTTTTCTACTAAGCATAAGTTGCCATGAAGTTAATAAAACAGTGTTTTTCCAATGACGATTTTTTCGATAAAAGAACACGCTTATGATATAAATTATTAGTGTTAAGTCCTCTATCCTACTAATATTAAGTTGTTTATTTCAATCACTTTTTAGAGATATTGATTCCATAAAGAATATTTTTTAATCGATTTGTCTGCAATTATAGAGTGCGGTACCAATGAAACTCTAAGTAGTTGCGGAAATGTTTGTGAAGGTAAATGCAGTCAGTTGGGCCAAGTAAGTGGATCTGCTTTATTTTGTTTTTTATTTAGTTTGATCTGAAACCAAAGAAATCTTGTAATTCCTTAGCTTTGGGTTAGTGCCAATTTTGCAACCCTCGTCAACTGTCCTGCCTTACTTCGCACC
>JAJAVP010000456.1:22997-33529 GCA_020740425.3 Heterorhabditis indica
TCTCAAGAATCCTTGTGAATTTTTTACTGCATATTTCGTAGTTCAACTAAAAATATATCTGAAACATCTGATGTATTCATAGTAATTATTTTACCTGGAACACTTGTTTGTTTCTCTGATAATTCTGCCACGAAGGTGTTTCTTGAAATTACTTTTGACTTGGAACTTTCAGGGTCCAATTGCATGTCCTTTTATTTGCCTTCCACCCGCTTGTGCTTGTAAGGATGGTTTTTACCGGAATGATAATAACCAATGCGTATCAGCACATGACTGTTCACTCTGTAAGTATTAAATTTTTAGTTCCTTTTAATATCTATCTGATCAGTAAATATAACCCCAGTTGGCCATGTAAATATTTATCTGTTACACGAGAATCTGCATTTATATAATAATTTAGCTTGTGGAAAAGACGAAGTGGTAAACGTTTGTGGAAATCACTGTGAACCAACATGTGAAAATGCATCTGGGAAGGTAAACAAAGTTCTTTTTATATTGTGCGGATGGGTACCTTTTACTTAAGCAGAAACTTTTGACAACAAGAACTCCGCATAGCAAATATATTCTAGTCATTTAGCCTGTGGTCTGTATCTTAATCTGTGGTCCACCAGCGTGTACTTGCAAACCAGACTTGTACAGATTAAATGGAAAGTGTGTACCGAAGAACAAGTGTGAAAGTAGGTTGAAACAAAGAAGTAAATAATAGACACAAACTTTTGAAAAACTATTTATGATGTAGACATTTATATCTACTACATTTAATTAATTTTCAAATCAAGATATATTCATTTTGCGTAGATCCAAGATGAATAGGTTAGCGGTAGAGATGTGTGATATAAAACAGTTAAATTAGCAGTCAAATCAAGAACTAAAATAATAATGAGTAATCTTATTCTAGAAAACTCGTTCAATTTAATGACAGCATATGGTGATGAACCAATAACACCACAGAAAAGTAGGTTGTGATTTTCAACTTTTATTTTAATTTCTGCCATATTTTCCTCTTATAGAGTCATGTCATCTAAACCAACAACTTATAGGGAACTGAGTACACCTGAAGAATAGTCAGAACATGGTCGAAGATTCAGAATTTTGCAAAGTTATCTCTTAGATATTGTAAATGAACTCTTGTGCATGTGTGGTGTTTAATGGAATCAATGCGTAGAGTGAAAAAATAAATCTACTTGATAATGTCGTGATGCAGTAAAACGAGTGACAAGTGTAGTTTCATTTATTATCGAGGAAATTTCCTTAGAATGCTTCGGAGACTTAGTAGTGGTTGTGTCTTTCGTGTACGTTTAAATACAGTCCTGACTAAAGCACTGATTGTTGCCTATGGCTCACCACGAGTCTTGTTTCCAGGAAGCTAACTCGTGTTAACGTTTCTTAATGGCTGACTAATTTTAAAATAGTGGGATTTTTCATGGCTATGAATAAATTCATTCTAAAGTATTTTACAAAGTGGAAGACGACTAAATAGGTATTTGCGCTGGACTTAAATGAGGAACAACATTCAGATCGAACATTTGTTTATGAACTCGTCACTGATTTTTTTCCTCTAAGAATTTATAAATATAATAGTGTAACTTCATAATTAGCAGCCATACTTAAGTCCAACTTGTATTCGCTGATGTAGAGAATTGTTATTAGTTGCTCGTTATTATACTCTATATAACATGCGTAACTGTTACGCCTTGTTTGTTTATTGTCCCCAGTATCTTTCTTAGTAAAGCAATCATGCCAAATCCTAAGTAAAAATCGAGAGCATGCAAAAGAAATCTTTCACTCACCTCTATAGGAACGTAAAGTGAAAGTAAGTTACAAAAAATATAGAATGAAGAGCCTTTGGTTATGAATGGAAATCTGTCAATGACCGATGAGAGTATGTATAAGTCAACGACAAGATTTTCAATTACAAATTGGCACGACCGCCAAATTTCGACCGAAACGTATAAAACTCGAATCAGGCAATTCAAATAATTGTCAAGATGTCAACATCTTATTACCGACCTCTCCTGGTAAGCAAATTGTAATGTTAATTTTATACTCTAGTTCAGGACTTTCAGCATATAAAATTTGCATAATTACATTTTATTATATTTGTTTCATTGTGACTAGATGGAAATTAGAAGAATGAAAACTTCCACCTTCTTCTTTTCAGAATCGAAAATATATAGTATTTTTATAAAATACTATTTCGCTATTTCAGTGGCTTCATGTATTTTCTTACATGATAGGACAATGGACTACAGCGCAACAAAATTCAGGTACGGGAAAAAGAAATGAGCATGGAATTAGGTAAAATCATTAATTTTTATAAGGAAAAAAATGAGGCACTTTAACTCAATATATGGTGTACCAAATTTCTATAGTTTAAATTATAATTATAGAACAATGAATGTCATTATTTATTAGTGACCATTTGAGTAAGTTTAGGTATTGGGTTTCCCAATTTTCATAATCTTCACAAAGCTAAATTCTCAGCGGTTATATTAGACAATAAAACATTCTAAATGTGAAACAACGATAATGATTTTAACCAATTGAGCATTAAAAATATGTCCAAATGAAGACATACATTTTCGAGTAGATGTTGATTTTGTGGCTTTATTTGGCTCTTCATCACTTTTTAGGAACTCAACAATTTTGTACAATGGTTTGTCCTGTTAGCGAATTTGTTTGTGTTGTGCGAACTCTGACGTGCAACGCTACAGTCTGTCCCACATTATCTGAATGTGTTCAAGGAGACCCTGGTACTTGCATTTCAGACTTCTCTGAAACATTTCTAATAAATCTTATACAATTTCTTGGGTTTTATTCTAGCATCTATTATAGAAAGAATTTGCCGAATTTCTATGAAATAATATAGTAAATAACATGTTAGCTAAACAACTAAATAAAAAGACATGAGTATTAAATTTGTCATATGATATTTCAAGTAATAAACGAATAGATTATACTATTTATAACTTAAATAGCCTAAAACTGTATGTTTGGCCACTTTCAGCGAACAACTGCAGTAGCATAAGTTGTCCAAGTGGTTCCCAGTGTGTTTATGTGTTGCAAACATGCACTACATCTCCATGCTATCCACGGCCTCAATGTACCTCACAGGGGTTGGTTCTTCGTTCTTTTTCTACTTAACACTAAGTATACTATTTATCTGGCTTTTAAGCAAACGGGATTGGTATTTTTCTCTTTGTCCATTTCTTTTCTACTATTGAAATGTTACTTTTCGCAACCATGTTCTCTGCTATGATATTATTCAGAAGTATTAATCTTCATAAAAATGCGTTTTATACAGCGAATAAATAACTAGTCAGATAATTCTAACGTTAACGTTTTTATTTTTAATACTATTTTAGATCATCTAACACTTCTACTTCGACAGCCACCACATCATCTACTTCTTCCTCTATTTTTACAACGTATGATTTGCTCAATCAGCAATTTCATTCAAATATTCATAAGTTTAATGTTTTACTTGTTTCATCTCCAATAAGCCCGAGAATTTTTTTAAAACTTATTAGTAAAAATTATTGCCAGTATAATTGTTTTGACCCATGATAATTCTATGTTGCATTATATTTAGCTCATCTACTATGCCAGGAACTCAGTCAGTAACGTCTTCACAATCGTCGTAAGTTACATTCTTTTCTCTCTCACTCTCTCTCTCACTCTCTCTCTCTCTCTCTCTCTCTCTCTCTCTCTCTCTCAGTTTCTATGATTTTCTTAGTATATTTATATTTTTCAATACAAAACTTCGCACGTCTGAATTTTAACCTTTTAATATTACGCCTTTCCCACTTAAATGCGTTTTTGAAGGTCGTCTACTACTTCACCAACAACTATTCGACCTACATCTACAATTCCATATTACGTACTACCACCAGAAGTTATTAATCCACCACAAACAGTTATGGGATCAAGGTAAATTTTAGATTATCCACATTGATCTACTACCTTCGTCAGACAAAGTATTGTCAGAGATATGTATCGTAAAAAATTTACTAAGCATAGATCGTATGAAATATGTTAATTCTTTGTTTTAATAAGATTAACTCTTAACAGGCCCTCCAATGTTGTTCCAAGTTCTGGCTCTTCAATGATTATTCAATCTCCAGCTCGTCCTTCTCCATCTAATACCACCTATGTATCACCCTCAAGGTATTTAATTTGATATTTTATTATAGTAATTTCATTTTAAAGAAATCATATCAATTGTGTTAGGAAGTAAACTATAATGCTTTTTCTGTCCATAGATGATTGGTGGATTTATTTATGTTTTTTTAGTAATAGAGGATTATTGTCTTTCCACGTTATATAGACTGCTATGTATCATGCTCTAGCTTCAAATTTTATTCAGTTATTAGTTATTTAGACCTTCGAATTCTGCTTCGCCGTCCCAAACGAATAGTATGTCTATTCAACCACCAGCCCGCCCATCGTCTTCTTATGCAATATCGTCAAGGACAGCTTCCAGATCGGACTCTCCATATTCACTTTTATATAATAGGTTAACAAAGCGTTTATACACTTGCGAAATTGTTTAAACATTAAAAGGTTTCAAACATATTGCTAATTATTCGAATCTAATTAGACATTCTTCAACCTTTTCCAAATATAATCATTAAATCTTTTAGTGACCTAGACTTTTATAGAATTCTAAATTATTAAGGATACCACAACGATACTGGATTCGACATTCATTATCGAATGTGGGAAAACCTCCACATCCATATTTTCCTATTCCACCTCCCATTCAGTGTCAGTGATTAAATATTTTTAAATTATAGCCCTTCTCCTAACTTAATAAAATATACTCGTAAAAAGAATTTTGCAGCAACAACGACAACTCAGGCAACAACTACAACTGACAACCGTAAATTAGGTATGAATTGAAAGCTATGTATTGACTTTAACTTCATTTTTTCTGCTAACAATTTATATTTAGACTAAAAAGCATGTTTAAAAATAACTATTTTAATTTGTTTTAGAATCTTCCAAGGATTCTCAAAGTTTAGCAAAAACACAACAACGTGACAAAACAATTGTAGAGGATACTAGGACAAAACAAATCGTTCTAGGTCAGTCAAGCATAATTACTTGTTCTATTTCAAGTATTTTAACCAACTCTATTGGGCTATAAAGTGTTTTAAAATGCTTCCTTATCTAATTTATAAATAAAACTTTGAAAAACACTTTAACGAAAGTACACTCAAATGTATTTAATAAGCCTATGTGCTTCAGGAGATCCATGTGCTTACATAGAATGCTCCGCTGGTTTGGAATGTCGTGATATGGGAAAGAATACGGTTGCTTGTGTAGCAACTCCAAAATCAAATGGTATTGACACTACCTTGGCTAAATTGTCGGACGACCAGTAAGAATTTGAAAATTCATACAACTGCATTCATTGCAAAATATACAGCAGTAGAAAATAAAGATACATAAATATAACAAGTCTTATTTTCCTCCCTTTTCCAGACTCGAACTGAGAACTCTACAACGACTACTATACGGTTAGTACTGCTAATATTTTCGTGTTAAAATGAAAATCCTAACTTACAAAGATCTTAGTCTAGCAATTATTGAATCATAATCTATTTCTGTTAAAAAATTAGAAAGAAATGGTGTGAAAAAATAAAAATTGAAGTAAACTGAACTTAAATATTTTTAATATCATTTAAACACAGATCCATGCTTACGGGTGGTTTGTCAAAAGGGCTTCTCATGTGTTCCATACAACAGTGGAGTCACAAGATGTGAAAGGGACATTGGTAAGTTACGAAATTGTTTGAAAAAATCCTGCAACTTATTACCTCAAAAATAGGATACATCAATTATGAGAAGTAGAGAGTAAGTTCGTACTATACACTAGGATTGCTGGTAATATACTAATATTTGTGCTCTTCCTGAAATGCATTCTGTAATCACTGTTTTGAAAGTCTGCTGCTAATTGCAGAATGTCTCTCACCACAGTTCATGGTAACCAATTCTAATACTTTCACAGACGAAAAATAGTGGCAGCAGCTATTCCACGAATAATGTTGTAGTTTTTTGGCCTACCTTGTATATGTCATTTTCCACTGTGCAATTGTAGAATTTCTACCATTTTCCCAATGTTTTGTTTGATGCTTAAGATATTCATCTATTTTTACACAAATATATATTGCTAATTTTGAGTAATTTCATCTGAAACTACACATCAGATAATTTAATTAGGCTTCTATGACTACGAAGAAATGATTTACACTGAAATTACAGTGGTCGTCAACCAATCTCCTCCACAAAATATACGTCCCGTGTTGCAAAGCATAATTTCTGGCTTACAAGCATATATTGATTTGATAAGATGCTTAATAAATCCGAATAGTCCGGTTTGTACAAAGCGTCAAACTACAACAAAACGGCCAACAACTGGTGGGTTTTTATTGCTTCCATAGAGTAATTATGTTTTGAAAATAATTTTGAAAGCGCATGCACATTTCACAAAGATACAAGGTTACAGAAAAATGAAAAATTAGAAAAGCTTTAGTTTATGTCACAATATGATTCAGCGACAACACGTAGAGCTCCCACACGTTCAACGACGAAGCCTCCATATTCTTCCCTCAATCCGTGCGAAAAGGCTGTGTGTATTCCTCCAGCTATTTGCCTGACAATAAACGGACTGACTGGATGTTTCACTGGTTGGCTACTTTTTATATGAAAAATAACGAGCTAATATGCAACTTTAGCTACAATATAACATAACGAACAGTAAATTATAACAGAAATTATATCGAGACAGTGGCTTTGCTATCCGTTAGATGAAATACTATTTCAGGTGCTATTCCAATAGGATCAGCTGGAATTTCAGGTGATATTCAATTTATTTTATATATCGTTATTACGTCTTTGTCTTTTAACACAGTATCTCATATCTGAAACCTGTGCAAAGTCTCTGAAAGACGATATTTGCATTTTATCGTACTGAAATGCATGACCAAGTTTATTTTCATAAATTTTCTCTACAAATCGGTTTTCAGGGTAAAATCAAACAGTAATTATGGAAGAACAGTGCCAGGCCGTTATCATAGAGTATTTCTTATTTATGTATTTAGATTTCATGTAAAAGTAGACAAAGCGTGTAAAAGTACAAAGAACTATTAATAATCATGAGTTAGTGACATAGTTTTTATATTCATGTTATATAAGAGTTATTATCTATATGTAATATTTTTTAGACGACTGACATGATTTCTATGCTTTTAACTAAGATACAAAATAATAAAACTGTTGTTTCTAATTATGAGTTTTAATAAAGAAAAAATTCTTATTTTGATTGCTCAGTAAAATCATTGTTTGGAGATACCACCAATTTTCAAGATTATGGGTGAAAAATCCTAGGCCTTTAGCAGGCTCGTAAAAAATATGAACGCTGAAATCTAAAGTATAGTTCGCAGATTAAGATGTATGCTCATAAACAATCTTCGACTAAAGCTGATTAGAACAACAAGTTCATTCGGTCAAAAAGGAAGTTTTGTCCCACATACTGTGAGAACCGGTAAGACTGTATTTAATAGAACGCGTGTAAGTGACACTAGTTAGTGAGCCGTAATGAATTTGGTAAGAAATCCCGCTTCTGCTCATAGCTTTTTAGACTTTCTCTTAACCCTCAGATAAGCTATACTAAGCCAATTAACTTTGTCACTCTTTCCTTGACTTTGTACAATTATCATAGCTGTTATGCTTGAAAAATTACTACTAATTAAACGAAATAAACATAGATTGTAATCATGAGACTATGCAAAAACTTCTAAAAGATATTTGATTATTAATATTACCTATTTATTCTTTTAGACTTTGTTTCTCGTTCTCTTTGGAATAATCGCAATCACTTACGGAGGCAAGAGAAGGCCCTATCAGAGAGATCCAAGTAATTTTCTACGACTACTAAGACCCTTAGAATGATTGATCTAGCTTTATCTAGTTTGAAAAGCCTTTTAGGTGATTGCTACAACGACTGTGCTGATGGCTACGTTTGCAATGACTATGGAAATGGAAGGACTTTATGTGAAATCAATGGAAAGTCTCTAATTAATTTTATCTAATACAGTTATAGCTATGAATTAAGTTACATTAATAGCAAATAAAAAAAATAGTTGTCCAAAGCTGGATACGTGATTGTTTTCTGAATGTAGCGCCACTTGCTTCATCAATGATGACTAAATGCTATCGAATTTTGACGCTGCTCTTTTGAATTTTTGGCATTTATTAAATTTTAATAGCAAATTCATTTTTATGAATCTCGTAACCCAATCTGTATTTAAGTTTTGTTTTTTGAACTATTTATTAGTCATGTTTACACATTGCCTAAGAATATTGATAAGGTAATCATACTATCTGCTGAGGTTGAATAGTGACTAATTTTAAGTTGCACTCAGCAGATATCGATGAAATTAGTAGGACTAATTTTGCCAGTCAATCATAAGGCTTTTATACAATTCATACTCATTCATAAATAATAAGTTACAATTTTTTCTACAACTGAGGAGGATGCCTCTCTCTAAACTGTTCAAATTCGTTGCTCACCATACATTATTTCAGACAACAATTACGGAAATAGAAGAAAGACAATCCTTAGTATGTTTCCTAATATAGATACATTTTATAACTGGATTCGCTGCTGGTATTATCCAGATGATTGTCCAGGTATTTTTCAACCTCCTTTCAACTATTTTCTATTCTCAAAATAGTTGTATGCGACATAATTTGTTTAAAATCTCTTTTCTGATTTCATGGTTTCTTTAGAACTGACTCTGAATGTAGATTCGAAATTATGATAGAAGACTGATTAATTTGTAACTTCTAGCTCCCAACACCTATACTACTACCACAACTAGGCCTCCTTACTCTTGGCCAACGACAGGTTATTATCCCACAACTAAACCTCCTTACTATTGGCCAACGACGACATATCCCACTCCTTACCCCACTTACCCTACAACTACTCCATATAACCGTTGTGGCAATTGCCCTTATCCCTACGTCTGTAAAGCAACCTATTCAGGCTGGCGTTGCAGCAAATACAAATTTTAATTTTTAGTTTTCTAAATATTTTTTAAGACGCAACAAGAAAAAGATATCATTCAGATTTATATTTAACAATAAAATATATGTAAATTAATATAATTCGAATAACTCAATTATGTGTCTATAAAATTATTTAAATCCAATAATCGTTTCTTTTAATAGATTATATTAATGGGTTATTTATCAAAAGCTTCGAACAAACATGTGAAAATGTATAAATCCATTAAACATGCTGAATTTTATAATTCATTTTCTTAGTAAAAGTAACTCTGCAATAATAATTTCATACTTTGGCAATGATGAATTTCCAACCTAAAAATTGCGAAAAAACATAAAACACTATAATAAATAAGAGGAAAATATATATATAATGATAGAAAGAATGCAGTAAACCTCGTTTGGAATCGTATATAAGCTACTATCTTTTATTGGAAACAGATCACTCGAGACGTAGTTTTAATAGGAAGTAGCAACTTATCTCAGTTTTGAGATCTAATTTTCCTTCATTTATTTGCCTTTCTTTGAAGAGTGATTTGTATCCAAAATAGGTTTTTGATGTAGATTTTCCTAACCGAGATAACATATTTCAAACTGACATTTAGTTGAAACCAAAGAAATCTTGTAATTCCTTAGCTTTGGGTTAGTGCCAATTTTGCAACCCTCGTCAACTGTCCTGCCTTACTTCGCACCTCGAGATAAGTAGGCAACTGTACGAGACTCTGCTAACAGTAGGAACACCACGAAGAGGTTCAGTTGTGGAACTAAACAGCAATTCGACCGAATAAGTAGTGGCTCTCACAGTCACACAGAGCTTAACGACACAACGCCCGTCATAAGATCCTATGCGGATCACTATGGTTGACTACTCGATGCGAGAACCACCTCACAGAAGCACTACACGAGTCTGTCGCGGTGAACGACACAAGCACCGGAAAAACGGAGAAGACCTGGCCTGGCACTCGCCGACTGTCACACGCACTGCCCGAAGATGCAGTGTCTCACTCAAGAATAAATCACTAGCAGACGTCCTCAGACCAGACGCATCTCGCTCTGACCTCGCTTCCCTCCCTCACCCACTTGTCCACTCACCTTTCCCCAGCAATGTATACCTGACATCGGTTGAATTTCCAATCCAGCACATTAATTTTACCATCTCAAAGAGGGTCTCGAAAAATTAGTCATTAATAGGCTTTTCTCTTCACACTATTTTCTATTATTTTATTGATGATATATTTGTTCCAAATTTGGTCCAACTGCTTAGGTGCAATTGCCACAGAATTGAAAAGTTCTGCCAACATTTAGTTGTTTCACTGGAGTTCCCAGAAAATGTTTAGCTATTGACATAAAAGCCCCGTTGTTTATCATTTGCTTCTCAAGAATCCTTGTGAATTTTTTACTGCATATTTCGTAGTTCAACTAAAAATATATCTGAAACATCTGATGTATTCATAGTAATT
>JAJAVP010000458.1:6070-26517 GCA_020740425.3 Heterorhabditis indica
CTGGTAATGGTTGTATCTTATGTTTACTTGTGCTGAAATTAAGCAAAACATTTCGTAGAGTAACGCATAGATTTCTAGACATCTCTGCATATAGTATTGGAATAAATTGGAAGTTTGGAAAAAAACAGCTAAAACTTTTGCACAAACATAATATTTTTAAAATAGAAAAGTGGTTCGTTTAGCTGTCTGTGATAACCGGTGGCAGTTAATAATTGATCTTTACTCAACAGGCTTACTCCTTTCTTTACTTCCCATTCTATGGCGTATTATATGTGGACAAAAATTAATTAATCACTTATTGTATACCTACAAATTTATTATTATTATGTCTCATAACTAATTGTTGCTACAAAATTGATTATCAATGTTAACTCCACCAGCTATGCCTTGTCCCAGACAAATTGCAGAATTCATTTTTGCATCTCTACCTTTTCTAGTAGAATCACTGAATTTGTTCGCACTAGTACTTTAATTTTAAATGTAATCTTTTTGATGTGTATGCTTAATTAATAATGGATATAGTGTCTCAATCCTGTGCTGTCTTTCTATATTTACATCTTTCTCTTTCAGGTGGTAATAATACTCTCAGATCTTTATAAACTTCATTATAAATAGTAGGATTTAAGTCAAATCAAAAATATTCTAACTACCTGCTGACTTGTTACTCTATTTGTATCTTATTTAGTCCTGTATCTTCTTATACAATTCATTTGTTAAAACAGTTCACAATAGGACAATACATTTGCTCATAAAGCCTTGGAACTGAAGTCAGATTTAGCTTACTACTTAAGTACTTTATTGAAACGTCACCACATTTCACTGGATAAATGTTTTTGGTCATACAAGTAATATATGGAATGATTTCGCCTATAGGAATTTTGGGCAACTTTATTATGTTCTTAACTCCTTTTATCGATAGGTTTGTTTTAGTTAGTTAGTTTAATATGACTTTAAAGTATTTCCATACTGTAAAATTTGGCGAGATTTCCTTGTGCGCAGTACCTTTTAAAAAACTATAATTGCTTGTATACAAAATTATTTTCCAGACAGGTGAGGTGGCATGTGTGATGTCTAACTCTGCCTTATGGGTAATAATTGTTAGTAAAGGGTATTGAAGAGAGGCCTTGCGAATTAATTGGGAGTGGTTGATTGCGTAATGTCAATACTTCATAGTCTATAATTATGACGAGCTATGGGTTAGGAATAGTCACTACTGAAACAAAATTGAATGGTAAATTACAACTTCAAAATTAAAGTCATACAATCGAGGTTTCAGGAATCTGCGCTCAACAAGTGCTATATTAATCGCGACCATATGTTTCATGGATATTCTGCATGGATGTATCCAATTGCACTTCATAGTCACGTATTCATTCGACTGTAAGTTTAATGACTGGTTTCAGTTTTTAATTCTAAGAGAACCAATCAAATGTCAAATTGTTGCATAAGAAAATTTGATTTTTGATTCTTCCTTAAATAAGCTACAATTCTTATTTTCTTGATAGAAATATAACCCACACAATGAGAAAATCTTTCTTCTTTCTTCTTTTATTTCCGTCTTTCTTACCCAATATAAAAATTGATTTTGGTTATAACAAACTAAATAGAAGCAAAAATAGCTATTTTCTGCATGTATTCGGAATTCTCATATGATTTTCAAAGTTTGCCACAAAAACCAACTGTAAATTTCATTCCAGTGGTGGTGAGGCAATATGTTTGCTTCTACACGCTGTTCCCGTTCACCATTGGATTGTTTTCGTCAAATTCTATTATGCTTATGCTGGGTTTTGATCGGCTAATATCAGTCATTTTACTATCAGAGTAAAATTTTTAGCAACTTTAAAATAAAACGAGATCGATAATTGTAATTGTCTTTAGTACTATTATATGTACTATTAATATACAACGAAATTCGTAAAATACCCATTTTAAAATAGTAGTTGAGTGAAGTTTTTGTAATAGTACAACTGCTAAGGATAGTTTTGTTTTTCCTATTTTACTCAAATAAAATAAGCGCCTTGATCCTAAATACTCTGAAAGAGATTTCAGATACAGGATAATCCAGAACAATAGACGGCTGTGTACAATATACACGCTAGTTCTACATATTCCACCACTGATATCCCTACTCTACTTTACAGTTAAATCATTTGAGAATACAACAAATGAGTAAGTTCTTGCAAACAAAAGGTTGCTTGTAAAAAAGTAATTTAAAAATAGCACTAAAGTGCAGGACTTCTTACAGGCCGGTCACGTGTGATCTTCCGACTGCCATTTCAGCAGCGCTACTAAACGAATTCAATTTAATAGGAGCTATCACTAACTTATTAATTGTTATAGTGTATTCGGTAACCTACTGGACTATAAGGAAATACGCATGTGGTATTATTTAGAGGCTTAGAGCTAATCATTAAATTATACAATTCTACCGTATGAGCAAACGCATAGACTGATTGAGGTGAATCTATTCTCATAAAGAAATAGCAAAATCCATCGTCATTTTTCAGGCCAAAACGCTAAGAATGTGTTTAACTCGATTTTCGTAACTGTTTTGGTTACAATATTTGGATGGTCTGCTACAAATATATTGAACATTATCTTTATGCAAGATAATGTACCCTCAAAAGAAGATATATTATATAAAGGGATCTATTTGGGGATTCCTGTAAATGTTTCAATATCTATAAACATATTTGTCTTCTATACGATTAAGTAAGTGATGAAATTTAATTTAAGTTTAGAAAAGTCAGAATACAAATATTATATAGAAGTAGACAATTAAAGGTAAAAATAGTAAGAGAACTTAGATTATTTGATGCGAAAAATTGTAATTAAAAAACTATACTTGATTTGATAGTAAAACCATACAACTATGAGCTTAATAATGTACTTGAAAATCTAAAATTTTACTACGAAGTTTTAGTTCTTCCTACCGCGATGGAATACGTAAACTTTTTAAGGGATGGCACTCGTCTTCACCATTACCTGTAACTATTTCGTGATGCTTAAACGGAGTATGATTATTACTGATTAATTATATGTATATTTTTGAACAAGAGAAAATTAGTATAAAGTATTAGTTCAACTGATAAAATAAAGCGATGTCGCAACTCAGTATCTATTTAAATATATTCTACTAAAACATTGAAAATTAGTTCGATATGAAACCTACCGGACGAAAAGATTTTAATAACACTAGTGGAAAAGTCGAAGTGAAGCTAATTATGTGATGGAGCGTAAAAAGTCCTCACAAGAAAAATAATATGTTGAAAGAATTCCCATATAGTAAGGAGATGAGACCAGAAGATAAAAAGAGAACAAAAAATGAATTTTTGAAAAATGTTTAAAAGTAAAAGGGAAAGAAAAAACAACAACAGTTCGAATTCACAAATATTTATTCTAGGGCACGTTTCATAGAGACAGCATAAAGTAAAGAAAAATATTTTTTTGCAATGTTGGAGAGAGAAAATGAATAAGGAAAAGAAGCACCAGGAGAAATTTACTTTGAAACGAAAGGTTGCACATGATTTCCTGTAGAATGTTATACAGAAGCGTGACTTGGTAGAAGAAACGAGCTGAAAAATAATGGTTAATGAGATAATACGTTTTACAATGCTGGCAAATAGAAAAAGTGAGCGAAGTATTAGGAAAAACTATTTTAAGAGGAGCTCACCTCGGAATTAGCTTCAGCAGGCGAGAAACGCATTTTTGGATTTCTCTTGATAAGATAATCTGCAGACGGTGTAGGATATTACATTCTAACAGGTAATTGCAGTGACCTATATAAACACTTTGTTCCTGATTTCTTAAAAATGTCATAGTGAGGATAATTTTATTAGGTATGTGATCCAGAGTGTTAAAATTCTTTTTCAAACAGAATGCGGAATGGGTTGATTTCCGCCTTCCAACAGACGTAACATGTTTCGTGCCAAAAAACTGCTGTTATGATGGGTTATAATGAATTAGGTTTCAGGCCTAGTTGCTAATATGAGAGTAAATGAGTAATCTAGTCATGGTAATCTATTTTAAACTTCTTCTAGATTAACTCTACATAGGGCACCTAGTAATAGTACAATTTTTTAAGGTGAAACCTCTCTGATAGAAGGAGTTAAAGAAGATCTTAAGTGGTAATATTTGACACCAGAAACAAAATACTGATCAAACATAATCGTCTTAGAATAATGGAGTAAAAAATAACATGCAAACAGCACTTACTGCCCCATTCAAACAGTACAGCTAACTCAAGGCTTGTGTTGCCAATGAAATATTTCAAAAAACGTTCAGTTATCTTAGTTCGGGTCTTACGATCCGTTCAATCAATATCTGGAAAGTGTTGGAGAAGCATGAATCAAGAAGCTATTTTAATCGTATTATCTTTGCATTAGGCTTAGATCGAATTATCAAATGGACCAATATCATTACGAGCATTAATTACTCATGTTTTAATAAATCATCTGAACTATAGGTAATTTTACTAGGTTACATATATAGATTAATAATAATAGTCGTTCTAAGGAAAAAGAGTATTTTGCCACATTTGTGAGTTTCAGCCTCACAAATACGCAAATACTGGTGTTGATGATTTTTACAGGACAGATAAGATATATTAGGATGATAGGCTTAGGCAGCACATTCATTTCAAAGTAAGGAGATTCATAACTTAAATTTTACAACAAAGCCTATTCAGTGTAGGGAAAGCTTAATATCTCCTAAACCTTATCCAAATTATATCCATAAAATGCCAAACCTAACATTGAATTTCTTTAATTATTGAATACACTACTTTCCTACTCCAAAGTAAAGATATTGTCCTTGGTGTTCTATCACCCGCCTAATTCGCAATGCTTCTATAAAATACAACCATACCAATAGATTTATAAAATCCATATTAAAGGAAAGTACTAAGTTGTACAATCACCACCACAAAGTCGCAAAAAAAAGAACGTTCTAAAATCAAAACGCAACATTGTATGACTCACTAACTAGTAAAAATCGATACTCAGAAATAATGTAGTGGCAGATTATTCTAAACCTTTGCATAAATGTGAGATTAAATTAATTAAATTAAACGAGGAGCACTATTTGGACTAGTACAACTACTATATCGGAAAATTTATGAACACCTCGCGTGTCTAACTGATATTTCAGGTGTTAATTAGTCGAGTATCTAATAAAGATAGCCTCAAAATGAGGAAGAACAGTGTTCAGTTTCTAGTGATTTGGTGTCATGGTTTTGCGGAAGATCTATTTGAGGTGGATTGAAATTTGCCCGAAATGAACTGGACAATAGAGGATGCAATAGTTGAGAAAAGTAAAGTGGCCAAGTCCCTTGCTCGTAGAAAGTATAGGGAAATTGGAGACTGTGTGTCGTGTGCTGTAATTTTGCTAATTTGAAGTTTGTTCAAGTTCTAAATGAAAAGTTTTGTATTAAATTTAAACTAGTAACTTGATGTCCTGCGAATCCATTGAAAAGTGTGCTTAGTGGTTGGGTCATTGTGCAGGTATTTAGCTGAAAATATAGCAATATTATTTCTGGCAATATTAGAGAAAATGGCTTTTCCTATAATTTGTTTCTGCATGAATCTTATATTGAGTGATACGCTACCACTAGCGAAGTGGGCATTGACATAGGAGTGGTATGTCGTGACACCTAAATTAATAACTTTCCTGCGTAGATAATGTAATTAATCATACAAACGTTAAAGTATTGAATACGAGTAGAGTAATGTTCTAGTACCATGTAAAAGTCGTAAAATTTATTCTAAAAGTGATTATTATTTACGTGTCATGATCAAGGAAAGCCTGCTAAATTTATATACAAGTTAACCATGCATTTTTTTAAATTTTAGATCATGAATACGTGAAAAACGTTAACATTCTAATTGTACATATAAATATAAGGGAGTTACTTACAGCACTACTTGGCATAGTATTCTGCAACGTTGAACGTGAGCTCATAGGAGTGGAATCTTGCTGAGAGAAATAGGTAGGCTTCCGTTAGTAAAATAACAAGTTTTCTAAAACTAACCGAAAATATCTGGCCTGTAGCATTGATTGTCCGTTGTTTGTCAAATGTCTGAATATAAGAACTATATGAATTATTTTGCAAAATCTGTTAGTAATTCGAATTAGGCATAATTACTATTATTTACTTAAGCTTAACACAGCTAAATACTACATTTCTTAAGCACCTATTGTTGAATTTCCGAAAGATTTATTCCGAAATATAAGTTTACTAACGATTGATAATTTTCAGAAATTTTCGATAACTATTATTAATATTTAAAGAACAAAATACCAAATAAACTAAATAATCTCCTAAACCATAACTTTAATTTACTTATTTTTCCTAAAGCACATTATTTTAAATGCATACCTTCAAAGGTATAAAATAATGGATAATGAGGCATTACAAAACTTCTACTTGTTCACTTAATGGAGTAGGAAATCTCGTAACATTAGCTCCACAGATAACATGATATCATCCAGGAAAATAACTTTAAATTATTATATTTTAAGAATTTATTGTCATAGACTGAATTTTACTTGTAACTTAATAAGTCTTTGATACTACTCCAAAGTAGCAGCCGCATTTTTTTAAATTATATGAAGATAATTTGATCATTGAGAAATCAAGTTTAAGAAAATAAAGTATACAGAAACCATGGTAATAACGGCTTACTGAATTAACTAATTTGCACTTTGATGTTGAAGACATATCAATTATTTGATGACACTGTAAGTATAAACGATGCAACTCAGTTTTCCCTTTATTTAAGATTTGAGACTTTCTAGGTCAGTCTGATATCATTTACTCATCTAAACAATAATAATACCTGTTTCAAGGACCAAATACTTTCATTAGGCCTTTTTTTTGCTCGACATTGTAGAGTTGATGGGGATTCTCCTTCCACAGGTGATCTTTCTCGAGAAATAACTGCGGTAGTAACATTATGAGATTTCCACAATAGAAATTTTTTCTGTAGATCTGCACAACGGCTAAGTTCCTGCTTGTAAATATGATATGCTCTTTCACGTTGCACATCAATAGAAGATATGAACAGGTGCAAGTCCTTCTGATTGTCAGGACTTAACTAAAATGGGAAAAATGGACAGATTACATTTTAAAAACTATCTATTGCTGAGAGAAGGCTCACTGATATTGCGTCAAATATATATACATAATTTCACGATTCGACAGCAGTTTTAAACAAATCGTACCTTTTCAAACTCAAAAGTAAGCCGTCCAAACATTGTTTCTTTCTCGCGATTAACATAGCAGTCAATCTCGTTGAGTTTCCTAGTGAAGAATTCATCTCTCACTGTTCCATCTTTAACCATTAATACTAAATTTATCAATTCATTTCTGACGTGACGTATAGCATCCAAGGTTTTTTCTGCAGTTGCTATACCGTCTGGATGAATCATAATACCCATAATACGTCTGCAAATCACCCAAACAGTTATCAGGCATTCAAGTAGCTTCTGTATTGAGCCTCTCTTATTATTCACAAGTTTATTTTTTGAATTCAGTTCTAAAACGTTGTTGATATCGGATACCAAAACCGTAGCTGTCTGGCAATATAGTGCAAATTTCTCAGGAGTAAGAGACAAATCAGCAAATAAATGAAGATTGGGAAGTTTCCAGGTTGCCTGATTAATTGTTTCAAAATCCGAATGATTCGGATTTGAGTTATTAGAATCTGGTGAGGACCAGTTAGTCATTAAAGATTGTCTAGAACTAAGCTCCGGATCCTAAAAATAGTAATTTTTAAGGTATAAAAGTGTTGTCTAATTTAGTCTTTTAAATGTTTAAGACTTAGAAGAAAAAATCCTAACTTTACTTTCTTTAGTGTTAATTTTATACGAATTTTACGATGTTTCTAAAATAATGGTATAAACAAACGTCAACTAATAATTAATAAATAAGTCAGATAAACCACAAAAAAAATGTGACTTATTATAGAAAAACCTTGTTTTTCTCAACAGAGTTATTTTGTCCTCTTTGTTGATCCCTATAATTCTGGCTACTGAGAATGTTTTCAATTTGATGCTTAGGCACTGATGGCGAATTTACCTAAATATTTCACTTTTAATGATGAAATAAAATTTTAGTCACTACGATTTATTTCAATCTTAACAAGAATGAATAATACTATGGTTTTATTTTTATATGAACTAATGGTAAGATCAGATTTACAACAATAAAGAATGAATTGATTATAAGTAAAACTTAATAAAATTTAATGATTTATAGATTATAATGAAGCTTTTGCTTGCTAATTATTTGACAATATTTACACGAATTGTAGTCTTTAATTGAAAAGAAAATAAACCATTTAAATAAATAAAACAAAAATCCATGGTGGTTGTAAGAATTATGTCTAAATTCATAGGAAAGACTATATTCACTATTTATGCAAATGGATTGGAGAATAATCCTTCCATCCAACTTTAATTATCAGAAACTAATCCTAAAAAAGTCTAAAAAAACAACCTAGGCAAGAGTCACAACAATACCAGAAAACTACTAAAGTGGATAGTAAGGAACAAAGAAAATAAACTAGCCTCTAGAGGTATACTTTTGGTCATCGCTGTATTCTGTTCAAGTTGATTTAAATCATTGGAAATTAAAGTTAGAGCGCAGGGTGAGGTTGTTTCCTTTTCCTAAATAAAAATGTATTATTTTATCTAGCAGGGTATATAATATATTGTTTGTACCTAATAATTTTGCTGGAAATACGAATATGAATAAATATTTACCATAAATGGATGTCTACAGCAGTTGTGAATCACATTTTTTGATTCAAACTTCGACGATCCAGGTGATTTGTTTTGGCCACTTATAAATAGCTCATTTTCTGGACAAATACAATGTGGGGGTACTATGAAGTTTTGTAACTTATTTTCTTCAACATATGTTTCAGAAGGCAGGTTAAATGTAGAAGCAGTACAGTCGGGTTCTTCCTTCAAAGACGAATCAACAGATTGCTGGCTTGTAGAAATTTGAGTGTTGGAAGGATATTCTGGTTTATGGATTTCGCGATTAAAACGTTCAATAAGATTGGCAGCTCGTTGAGAAGGTGTTTCGAGAACTTTTAGCGCTATCTGATCCGTCTCAATTCTTCCCATGGGAAAAAAATCTCTTGAAGTACTCTAAAAACATTTAAACAGATTTCTGTTAAAATATTTGCAATTACTATAATAAACGTATAGTTACATTCTATTATACTTGTTATTAGGACTAGCTATACATTTTAAAGAATCATACAAATCAAAGCGAACTGCTAAAAAATATAAAACAGGAGAAAATATTAATATTAAAAAAGTAGACTTTGTCTGGAGAAACAATAGTGAAATTAATTAACAATATAATGAGGAGACGAAGAACCTGAATGGAGTTTCCAGGACTAGGAGAATCGTCAAGATTGGGATCGGCCTGTTCATTACGTGGCATTGGACAATAATGTTTCTTGAAATTAAGGTCGTCACTGTAACGATATGAAACTAGCGTTGTTAAAAGCAACACAATATGGATGCAACTTTGGTAGACTGCGAACGCGAAAGAAGATGTTAAATTTATAAACCTGTTTTGACTCTGGAACTCTAACTTGTCCTTTTTAGATTTAGAATTTGTTTCGACACCCCACACATCGGATGATAATGCTTTGATACTATAATTTAAGAGAATTAAGACGGCATAAATCATAACCATTTAGATGATAGTGTAAAAATAATAATTAGTTAATGCACAGAACAAGTATTCATCTTAAGTTTTAAGTAATATGTAGATAACTGCTTTAATTACTTCGATTTAAAGACGATATGAACTTAGCAAGTATTATTTTAGTACGAACATTACTGCTATGTCTTAGTGGTAAAGTCGACATTTCCTTAAGCGCAACTACTACGGTGATAAGATAGTGGAGAACACACAGGTCATGAAAGACTTCAAACTAATAACGGCAATTATTTTCTAACGCAAAATATGAAAATTGTACTTCCCTGAGATAAAATACCACTCTGATTTCACTATTAGGATACAAGTATAGAACTTGATTATTAGGGAGTACAATTTTTGTGATTGATAAATAGAATTTAAAGTCTATATTAATATGACCATGCTAAGCTTTAAAGAAAATTAATAATCCTTATGCTCTACAACTAATTTCCAATAATATACAGTGGGCAAATTATTAAGGCACGCCTTCGTTCGGTCTCAATAAGGTATTCTAAACATACGCCACAAGTTGGCTGAAGCAACCTAGTGTCGATTGATCTAAATTAGTGGTGGAGTTTGTGAAATACGCCACTGAACCCGAATAAGGGTTGCCTTTAAAAATATAGCCACCACTGTACAGACTGTGCATTATTTAGAAGTCCTAGATTCTATATTTTTTAGTAGTTTTTTTGCAAGTCTATATTCAATAGTTCATTGATCTATACAATTTAGATATATTTAAATATTTCGCCTTTTGGGAGAAGTTCTGCTGGTAATTACTCTAAACTTCTTTCTTCTCCTGAAACGCTGTGCTTGAAGTGCATCTATCTTCTTTTTTTTACATTCTTCTTCATGTTTTTCCTGATATGTTACATCTTCTCCACCCTTCTTTTTTTTCCACTTTACATGAGAATCTCTTTGCTGAAATGTGCATTACTATACAATATCTTCTATAATAACTGGAAATGTAATTGTAGTTAGTATAAAAGAATAAAAATAGAAATATGCGCACTTGAGAAGCACTACATGTAGATGAGCGATACCTTCCCTTGGTGTTTTTGGAGTTTCTCTGAAAAAATTGAATTACTATATCAGCACCTCGTACAGTGTTTTTAAAATTATGTTCTTCTAAACTCACATCTATCTGACCCATGTTGTTGTACCTAAATAATATTCAATCATAATTTATATTTATTTTAGTGCATATTCAAAAGATTTTAAATAGGGAGAGCATTTAGTCAGTTACCGAGAATCTGCATCACGTCGTTTTTCTTCAGCACGAATTGCTGCAGCTCTTTGTACAAACTAAACGATGAAGATATATTATTGCTGATATTTTTTCTTTCTAAATAATAAAATCGTGTATAGCTAAGGATATATTTACGTTAGAAATATTGTTTATGATTACTCAATTTCTATATTACATCTCATATTTCAATGCTATCTATGAAGCTAAAGTCTTTATAAGAAGTTACTACAGTAGGATCCTTCGTGGTATGCTTTAAAAATTGTCCTCAATTGATTTATACCACATAATTACCGGGTGGGCAAGAAGTTCTGGGACAAATCAAGTCGCATAATTCTATAATAAAGACAGTATTCGACGTGAAGATTTATCTGGACANTTCTTATAGGATGTTCAACTTGGCTTGTTTTCCAAAATAGACCATACTGCAAGGTCCATCGGATTCAGATAAGGTGAATTTAATGGGGTTAGGCTTAGACTGCGTTATAGATATTCTATTATGCTTCTTTATTGCCAACCATAATTTACTTTACTTGCCTATCTAAGTCATTCATTTTGATTCTTTTAAAATTATTATAGGTGACGTAAAATGAGCTGAAGATATTTGAAACAAAAGTTAGGAATGGGTACTACCTAAGTCAAATGTTTTATTGGGAACAAGTCTCATTTATGAGGCAAACATTAGTAACAAAGATAGCAGACGAAGGAGAATAATGTGAACTAACACGGCGGAAACATCTGCTTGATAATTTCGTAGACATCTAGGCAATAGAGTGAATAAAGTTTATTAATAACGTCCTCTTTCTGCAAGTTTTTTGTCTCATTTGCAAGGGATTTTATGAAAAACGTGAGGATAAGCTATTTTTTTTATCGCTTACGATTTATGAGTAGCTGATAAAATCATTATTCTCTTATATAAATGCAATACATATTTCTACTTTAACCTTTTTTTTAGCTACCGTAATTTATGATTTTTCCCGTTTTACATTTTCGCCTACACACAATTGGGATTCTGTCGTTGTTTTCCTCGATGCTATTACCCCTTTCTGATGGTCTCGTCATCCAGACCCTAGAATACATTATAAAGTCGATAGAAACTCAACGAACAATACAAACCGCCACATAAAACGGATTCAAAGGTGAACAATTGTAATTTTTAATACTTCATTATATTTAATCGTCATAAATTATCAGTTTATATCGGTCTTAACTAAATCCATTTCAAAACTCCTGAGCATCCATATTGTTTATCACTGTTCAAATTAAACGTAGATTATATTTAGTGGAGAAAATTTCGCCATTGAAAATATTCTTTAAAATAGGTTGATTGCCTAAGATTTGTTAGAATATGAGAATGAATGAAATATCTTGCAAATTTTGTATTATGACTTAATATTAGGTGTGTGCAAATGTTTTAGCTACTTTTTTCAGCACTCTAGTATAACTATTCAAAACTTAAATAAGTTCCCGCCTTTTTGCCTATTTGTAGTCTTAGCCTTGTAGTTTTTGAAAAGTCATATGTTGCCATTTAATGGTTAAAAAATCCTTACAAAACAGTGGGCGAACACGATGAGCCACCAAAATCTGGTTATTCGCCACTCTATTATCTTCGAATTCCAACAAAGGAAAAATTGTTGAAGCATGTGAATCCATTCGCTCTATTATTGGTCATGATATTTTTCCCCACAGCACTTGCAGATATTGGTTTCGACGTTTTAAAGCCGGCGATTTTGATGTCGGTGACCGAAAACGCTCTGGAACGCCACGAACGTCGAATACTAGTGCTTTGAAATCATTGCTGGATGAAAATCCGTCGCAAACACGAAAGGATCTCGCGGAATGGCTGGGAGCTGGTCAAGCAACAATTTCAAGACGATTACATGAGATGCGAAAACTTCTGAAGCTCGGAAAGTGGGTACCGCATGAACTCTCCGAAAACAGCATCGGCCGCCGTCTCAACACATCCATCTCGTTGCTTGCTAGGAAGGATTTCTTGTGGAAAATTGTTACCGGTGACGAAAAATGAATTAGGTACGACAATCCTAAACGCACACATTCTTGCGTAGACGCCGTCAGCTGACTAATTTGGCCGATATAATACAACAAAAGAGACAATTTACTGGACAGAGAAGTTGGAAATTCATTTTCCTAAGCTGTATGTTGCTCCTAGTACTCAGCAGACTATTTTGAACTCTGGCTAAGAAGTTCTTCCGCACGTGGCTTATTTACTCAACTTGGTGCCTTCCGATTACTATTTATTCCGGTCGATGCAGAACTGTTTAGTTGGACAGCGTTCTCGAGATGTGGCTGTGTTACGGAAATGGNAGATGGCAGAAGGTCATAGAAACCGAGAGAAAATATTTTCACGGCTGAATTGTATTTTATATAGTATTGGAATAAATTGGAAGTTTGGAAAAAAGCAGCTAAAACTTTTGCACAAACATAATATTTTATGACAGCGCGGCATATTATGAACTTTTTCATAAAGTTCGGACCCTATAATACGAGAAGTTGAAATTTATTATATAGCGTGCATTTTTTTTTCTACATTAGACGCTTCAAAAATAAAATTGCCGGAAAAATAGTGTTCAGAAATTTTTTTAATGTGGTATAAGAAAGTTAGTTATTGAATGTAAATGAACAATAATTAATGGCTATTTAAGTACGATATTTTAATAAGGTTTTCCTTACTATTATTTTCGGAATATAAAGTTATAATTGATTATGTTTGGACAGCTAGATTTAGCATGAGTGGCAACGATGACTTGATATATCAGAGATGAGACGCAATATTAGATACATGCTCTCCAACACGGAACAAAATGGATGGCTCTGAATGGTACTAAGCCTTATAATCTGAATTCTCAATGGGATATCATTACGCATGGCTCAGTTATAAGCTCAATCACAGAAATGACTATATGAAAGAAATTACTTCTCATGAACCCATGTCAGACATACTTGGATACATTTTTAGACGAATAAAGTCATGTTACATATAAATTCGAATATGAGACAAAATGTATTTTTAAGTTCTATGTTCTTATAAGGTAATAAGTTGTATATAAGTACGAGTGACATTATTATTAAGCTTATACCACATTAGGTGATATTAGGATTCATCAAACCTGGAAAATTCATTCGTTTAGTAGAGGAAAATGTCTTTATCTATTCGAGATTTTCATTTTAGTAGTTAAGATAACTATGTCATACTCAATTTTTATCTTCAGTAAAGATGAACAGTGATTTAAGATAGGCAAAACATTTTTGTCCGAGAAAAGTTAAGGTTGAAATTCTCATAAGTAAAGTGCTCACTACCTCTGAAGTTATAATGTCATGCCATTAAGGCCATAATATCAGTAGTTTTAAGCTTTTGAGAAATAGAACATTGGAATGAGCAAAAATTTAATGTACATTATAGCTGGATATTCACCTCTACAAGGTGTACTTTGGTAACAGCTGACACCTATTAACGCTTTGATACAAATTTCGCTGCAAATTATGGATACCAATTTTAGACGGAAGCGAAAACTACAAGGTAGTCAGTACATATTTATAATTAAAACTGACACTTCATGGAGATTTTTACAACGGATTGTACTAATAACAGCATTGGATGTGTAAAATACAAAGTTGACATTAGGAAATAATGCTAATTGCCCACGATCAGTCTTGTGACGTTTATTACCGTAATTTAAAAACATGAAATCATTAATTCTCACTTGTAATAACACCTTAAGCTTAAGTACTTTAACTTAGGATCACTTTAAATCCTTGTCAATACCAAATTCTAAGTAGTTCAACGCTAGAATTCAATGTAAGCTGTTTCTTTCACTCGTTTTTCCACTTATTATTCTAATAAAATTATAAAAAGAAATACATATTTAGTCAGTTACTGCAAGTGTCCTAACATACATGTCTCTCCTTCATATCTATAACTATCGTTTTCTCACTTTGCATTTTCAAGAAATTAATACACTGTATTTCTATAATTGTCTCGATAATCTTTGGAAACCATAAATATTAAGGTAAAATACCAATAAAGATGTTTTTTCTATGAAAGCACTTGTTGAAATCAGAAGCAATAATTAAGCAAACTTGGTGCCTTTAAATGTTACTTGTGCAAAATGAAAAGTTTACTTTTGTTCGTTGTTTTAGGGTCATTTGCTTTTATACAATGATAGTAGAATACAACAAGCAGCCATAGCAAAAGAATGCAATAACAGTAACTGATCTTGCTTCCTTGGGGGTATAAGCCAAAGCCTAAGCAAGAAACACATGATTTTAACATCTGTGTTAGTTAAATTATATTCGCTACGACTAATATTTAAGACATAAACTAATCTTGGAACCAGATTTATCAAATCAATTACATAAGAGTGAAAAACGTTTATACCAATAAATAAGTGGAATCGAACATTTTATTTACTAGTGATAACTTTATTCATTGAAAAGCTTGGATAACATTGGTTTTATAACGACAGTATAAGTTTATTGTCATTATTATTATTATTAGAGTTATGTGCAATTAATGTCAAGAGATTGCTTCAGAGAACAAATTCAAATCGGGTGTACTATGATAGTACCGTATGCCAACTGCGCGATTCTTTGTATCAAAGGCATAAATTGAACTATAGTTTGAAATGAGTCACTGAAAGAAGAGAATATTTCTATTAAATCGTGGATTGGAAACTACTTTGGTTAGTTTCCTTGTTGAGATGAGAGCTTCTATACTAATAGATATTCTGCTTAAGAAGTTTAAATAAAGAGATAGAAAACTATCGAAAATATAATAAGAAATTATAAGTTACGAATTTACACAGTTTAACCAGTATGATTTTTTCAATCTACCAGTTAATAGTTTCTCCTATTTAAATGAATGAAAGAGAATGTTTTTACACTATAGCAATGGAAGGCACCATTGATTTTATCCTAAGGGTGAGTTTAGACAGGGTACAGAGACCGCGAAGATTGGAGTGTTAATTACAATACTATTCCTATCGAGTTCATAATTGTAGTTAAATTTGATGACACCATCACTCTGAGTAATGGGAATCTAATGAGAAATATATGCCATATAAAAACAACGGAAACGCGAGTAATTTGACAGGAGATCCGCCTGATTCTAATGAACAAAGTTTTATAAAGATAAGTGGTCAAGAAGTTTCACTGTCATATATTTGAGTTAAGATATGATAACTCACTTAAAGCAGTGTTTTTGCTACATGAGTGTAGCCTTCTATAATAGAAACTAATAGATGTGAGATTGCGTGCCAGCTTGCGAAAGCCGTTACTACTGGATACAGGTATGTTACCACACGTCGAAGAGCAAATTGGTTCTTTTGATAACAAAGCCAAAAATGCAACCATTTTAAGGATGCTTGTATTAAATGTCTATCAATAATGTGCCACAAAATGTTACTACACATAGCTTGACAAGCAAAAAATAAATTATTAAGAGACAAAATATCGTAGTTCAGTTATTTATATAGACCAATTAAGCCTACCAATGCAATTGGTGAAATGCCTAGTTCATAATCTGATTATGGTTTCTATTTTTCCATTTTATAACATTTAGTTTTTTCAATAATTTCTTTCACTTAATAATTGTACTGTAATTGGTCTTTAAAATTAATGGATCCCATTAGATGCTTCCTATGTAAAATATTGTTAAAAATGCTTTAAAAATTTTCCAATAATTTCACAATTACAGTATTCACAAATAACCTATGAATGCATGGTTCATATAATAGAAACATATTATATTGTGTTGACAACTAGATTTTTTGTAATACATGTGTATATCTCAGTAATCAAGAATGCAGAAGCGGTTGGTCTTTCCAATTGAATGGATGACGAGTAGTTCCATTCTCAGTACGAGGTGAGTGATTAGCGTTACTAGGGATAAGTGATACATTGCTAGATCGGCTCCTCCATCCCTGTTAATTGCATATCACCTTGTTACAATTTTAATTCATCCTGGTGGGCTACATCGGGTATCACCTAGGCATCTTTGATAGCTATTTCAATGATATACCGATAAAAATGATAATAAAAAGTGCTTCATTCCTTATAATTATTTAAAATTTATTTTTAAGCGCAAAAGTTTTTCTCGTATTCAAGCAATAAGTTACAGAAAAACGAAACGCTAGCACTGAAGAGAGCAACATCCTAGCATTTCAGTCACCAAGCCATAGATATATGGTATGAATATACTAAGTTAGATATGAGTAATAAAGCTCTCAAAACTTCGATACATCATAATGAACCTTTCAGTTCATAAATTGGTTTATGACATATTATTTTTAACTTAACATAAAATTATGGCTCATCAATCTTGGGTCCTGTGTCGACATAGTTCAGTTTCATTAATAATCAGTCGACCACCATGGTCATTCTCATCTCCCATTTTGTAAAATTGAATCTGCTGAAAGCTCGAAAAATATTGCAAGATCTTGTTATTTAATTTCCCTGATTTATTTGTTAATAAGTGAAAAATAGAAAAATAGTGT
The DNA here is from genome assembly GCA_020740425.3 of Heterorhabditis indica. Classification (NCBI taxonomy): domain Eukaryota; kingdom Metazoa; phylum Nematoda; class Chromadorea; order Rhabditida; family Heterorhabditidae; genus Heterorhabditis; species Heterorhabditis indica. Next base: position 23,550 of record JAJAVP010000458.1, read on the forward strand.
AGGTATGAGATAATTTTCATCTATTACATCAGCTTCAATCACATGATGCTATTAAGAATCATAAGTTTTTCTTCTATAAAGATTATGAGAATAGTATATGGTTCCAAGTAATATACACCGTATACACAATCATCAAGACCATTAGATCCAATGAGTGTGTAAATAAGCGAAGTTCTTTCAAATTTCTCTGCACGTAGTTGCTAACTATGCTCGTAGTACAAAGATTTTAACCTCTGCAATATCTGAATACGTGTGCAGTTAGACGAACTCGAAATTGCCATGCAGGTTCAAAGGTGGCAATTTGTTTGTAAAAGCCTATGAAATTGTTTCCACAACTGTTCATAATAACAACCTAGTGTATTTCATTTTAAAGAATCATGCTCGGTCTGTAGTTAATCACTGCATCTGAAAATAAGAATTCAGTGCTTAGATTCGGGTTAATATTACAAAGTTTGAACAACGCTTTTCATAGCAGTGTTGTATAATTACAATATGATTAATAACAATCGAATACATTAAATAGTCAAATAAATATAAAATTTTTATGATTGCATCGAATATTTAATGGAGCAAAATTTCCAATCCATGCATACTTGAAATACTAAGTGAGCTGGAGATAGGATGCATAGTACTTACTCAGATTGAAATAACCTACTATAGTAAATATTTCTATACATAAATAAACGAAACAACCGTAGTCTACAACTATTTTTTGCTATGATTTCATAAGATAAAATAGTGAGTGGCCGAATTCACACGTTTATTGTATACATTTTTACTTCAATTTATGGAAAGAGTGTGGAAAATGAGGTCATCTGGTGTTTTTTGTTACTTTAAAAACCCCATTTCTATTATATCTGTATTTTTAAATACAGTTTAAAACTCAGATTTTTTCACTCTATTAGTAGTAATATAACTGCTATTAAAAGCATTTATCAAAATCTAAACATAAAAGAATGACTAAAGGAAAAAAACTGCACTCAAAACTTTTGATATTTTAGAACTTCAGTGTATTGTGATTTTATATGCCGAATACTCACTTCTATGAAAATGTTCTAAAAAATAAATATTATCTAACTAATAAGGATATGGCTATAAAATTTGGACAATGTTGATGTTTTTTCTTTGATCTAATCAGATTCTGATTTCTACTACTATGAGAAAATAATTGTGGTAATAATTTTCAATTTATTATCAGTCTTTAAGATTGACTTAGTTGGTGAATAATCAGTTCATTTGTACAATATTGTTTTTGAGTCTTCCTCTTTTGAGCTAAGTAAATATAATTTGACATATGGTTTTTTGTAAAAAAAATGACTAATTTGTTAATAAATCGTAAAAAATACTGTCGTTGTTTTACAAACAACGAAAAACTCAAACAAGAGAATTAAAAGCCGGAAAACAAAAACTAGGTTTCGGCTGTATTGTAAGCGCTTTCTAAGCCAATTTGTTCATGAAGTTTTAGTTCTGGAGCCACCTTCCTTAGTCTCAGTTACGTAATGTTTAGCATATGCGGCAACTTCAAAGCAAACTGTCAGTGGGTGATGCGACTACAAAGGACGTAGTGAATCATTAATTACAAATAATTATTCATTATTATAATGGCATAGTCTCTGTTAATCGATGCACCATTTCACACTGAATATAATGAAGTTAGCTCTACTGGTAATCGTCGTGTTTGAAGCAAGTTATAGAGCCACAAAGCTCATTGAAATGGTGCGCATAAACATTCACGAGATTATTTTAGAGAAATTATTAGCTTTCAATTGTCTTCAGAAATATTTGCCTTGAAACAAGTGATATGCACTTAATTCAAAATAGGTAGCATAGGCCTATAGTGTCTAGAAGGTGGAAGTTCTAAAATTTGGGAACAGTACTGTATTTACATACCTTCTGGAAAATTTTAAGGAGTAGAATATGCATCGACTGAGATAAGTAGAAAATGTAATCTCAGGGATAACAGTTTCAATCATTCGTTTTCTTTAACACAACTGCTTCTCATGCTTTCACACCAACCTTCGCTGCAGCGGTCACTACTTCAATGTTGAGGAATACTAATGTTGCTGTAAGCTATGCTGCTGCTTGAATAATTTCATTGCGGAAATCTTTGCCACCACTCAAAAATTCTTGTAATTTAAAGGAAATACATCTGGAATATCTTTAAAAAATAATTTTTTATGGTTTTGATTCTTTAGGCGCAAACTCTCACTGCAAAAGACCTTTAAAGAACTTTTTTAAAACTTACAGTTAGAACCATCTGTTAGTGGTAGTTCAGTAATACTTAGAAGTTATATTGTGATTCTCAGGATAACTAAGAAATCAACTTTCTGTGATTTCAATTTTTAATGAGCATACTGTAAAGTAAACTCATGGCATCTCTGCGTCTCTAACCCCTAAGCCTATAAAAGGCGCACGGGAAAAAGGAATAGAGATAAGCGGGTTACCCGGCTTCTCACTTGCCCCCTCATATTGTTAATATTTAGATTGTAGCATAGAAATGTTTTCTTATGTAAAGTGTATTCCCACTGTTGTACGTCACATCAAAGTAATATAAACGTTAAGCTCACCCTGATCACCTGATCCTCCAACTTTTACAATACTTCGAATTCATGCTTATAATTTGTTCACCTACCCAAGTATGAAGCGACAAGTTGATAATTTCTACCACAAATCGATATATAAACCCAGTAAATAGAAATTAGAATGAAAGAGGACTTATAAACTGACCTATAGAAAGAACGGAATTGCAATTAGCTCCACCTAAACAAATTAAGTTATTAAAGGGTAAATACAAGCACATTGGGAAATAAACGTTTATTTAATTATTTTTGTAGGAATGTAAACTATTAAGAAAAAACGGAGATTAAAAAGCAGGCATACCTTAATAAGCACTACCATGTTGTTTATTTTTCTCGTTACTACTATCGTAATAGATTTAAAATGAGTTTCTGACTTTACAATGGACATT
>JAJAVP010000458.1:30531-45898 GCA_020740425.3 Heterorhabditis indica
TTACGAAATTGCTTTAAATATTAATATATTTGTAGCCTTGAGCCAAGGGAACAATTCAGGTATATTCTTAAGAACTTAAGCATATCTTCATGATAACTAGGGTAATTGATTCCTAGTAGTAGTAATAATAATATTAATTATTATTAAGAAGTAACAATTCCGTGTTAGAAAAACATCTACTGGATGAATATGCAGGATTCTAAGATGCCATTATCTGCAAAATACGTATTCAGACAATTTCATGCTCAAGGTAATACATTTCATATTTAGTCCAGTTTAGTGTTTTGACTTCTGTCCATAGATTAAAATGAAAGCGTTTAATTTAGCATGTTGGTATCCTTTCGTTTACCATATAAAGATTCTCCAAATATGTGAAGATTTTTGTACTCCGAAAACTTGGCAGAGTAATGTTTTTACAAAATATAGTACTGTGTGAAGATGCATTATGTGGTATATGTCGAAAAATCCATTTATTCCATAAATTAATATCATAGGAAAACCTTGGTTTACTTATGTGCCACTGCCTGTGAATAGTGAGGAAATCGGAAGATTTAATCCAGTTTCTCTTGACCGCTTAGGTTAATTGAATTCCTACAGTAATTTCAAAAGATACCAGCATAGTTCGCATGCAAAATTGCATTAACGTCACACCTCAGTTATCATTTAAAGTGTCGTTCCTAACAAAAATTTAGTTTTCCTTTCCTCTCAAAGAGGGAAACTATATATGGCAATATAAACAAGATTAGATTTTTAGAGCCTTTTCATACCTGTATTTTTGATTATTATTAATATATCTTGAAACTTTATGCAATATTTAAATTAATCAAGTCTTATTGTCAGGACATTTGAACGTTTCTCAATGAATAATCTCCATATTGTTAGTCCACCCGAATTTCTTATGTATTTTGTAGTCTCAGTGGATAAGAGTCGATTTGACTTGGCAATCGATTCGGTTACAAAAAACTCAAAACGCAGCAAAGGACTAGAGGCGAATTACTTCGAAAGAAACGAAACGAGAAGCAATTCATCCCAGAAACGCTATAGAGGGAGCATTGCTAGATAACATTTGATACAACAGATACGTATGGGAACCCAGTTTTTATTTCACTTTAATGATTATATTTAATTAAGAGTTAGATGTAAATATTTGTTTTTGAATATCCGAGATTTTATCACATAATTTGTTAGTTTTACTGGTGGAAACTATATTAAAATCTATTGTGGCTTTAAAGGAAAAGTGGTGTTAGCATCTGTCAATTCATTGACTAGAAATTCCAAAAATCGATTGCGAAATAGGTCAGATATTTAAATCAGAAATTGTGAAATCAATACATTATTCGTTGGAGAAAAATAGATTGAAATGCTGAAATGTCTTAGTCTTATGAAGCCAATAATTTCATATATACTTGAAATGGAATTTTTCATAATAAATAATTGCTAAATCTTGTAAAAAAACCAGTAAAAGATTGTTTCCTATTAAGTACTATACCTAAGCTTGCGTTTTGTGTCCGAATAACTGCCTACCTAATATAGTCCTAATTTATTTAAATTTATGTAGCGATTGCGTCTAATATCTTACATTACTGCAAGCATGGCTTCTATAAATGTTATAGCTATCTTACTGTAACTGTATTCAACTGCATCATTATCCAAGTACCACTATATAAGGTGCAGCTACTATATTTAAGAATAAAAATGTCCATTGTAAAGTCAGAAACTCATTTTAAATCTATTACGATAGTAGTAACGAGAAAAATAAACAACATGGTAGTGCTTATTAAAACCTTTTGTTTTGGCTATTATTTCGTTTCTAGTACAAGACTAACTGGTTTTTTACTGATTATTCTTATTGTGTTTAAAAGTTAAATCGCAATTATTTGGAGATTTATTTATTTTTGTCCCTTCTCTATATCAATCCTCTCGTCCATGTTAGCCATGCCGCCGCTTTCTACCGTCAGTCATCGCTGTGGCATTTTGTTTCTGCAGCCAATAATCATGAGTCATATCAGCTGGAACATGTTCTTATTCCACAACAGCTTGAAAAGTGAGACTGGAAGAGAATAAATACGATTTCATGATATTTCATAGCTCAGTTGAATAGAGGACATGATCAGTAACTACAATATATAGCCTATAGTTGGTATCACAGCTGGTTTAGAATTAGATGACTGCGTTTAAACAATGCGTAACTGTTTTACTTTAAATGTTTTAAATAAGAACTTTTAAAAAAACTGAATACCACCTTAGATTAATTTTAATTATAGGAACAGTTGATATAAAAAATTGTGCGTGTGTTAGTATATAGTTTGGACCATCCCTATTGTGATGTCAACAAAAAATAATTACGCAGTTACACGTATCTAGCAATACACTGTAGATCACATGGATCATAGACTATACAATTTATAGATTTCATGTAACTTTAATGCACTGTCAGCCGTTTTAACTAAATTAATACCTCTATATAAGAAATATATGGATTATTGTTATCTGTTCTCACTAAAGAATCATGATAACTTGTAGTCTATCCAATACACCAACAAATTAGAAATAAATAACTGTATTTTGTAAATTCCGTACTCCTCTGGTGTGTTCTCAGCATTTTCTCACCTTCCTCCCACAACTGTTTCCCACCAAGTTTACAACTGAGAGTAGCAGAGGCTATTTACGCGATAGAGACAATCAGTGAGAGGCATTACACAATGCAAACAGCGCATTTCTCGGAATCCCCGATTGGTGGAATGTCGCACCGAAACCGTCATCAACAACTAATCACCCATGGAGAATATAGATCTGAAGAACCAAATGAGCTCTTCATCACTTTTCAAATGAGAAACAAAGAAAAGTTGGTACCGAAAGCAATCTTCTCAGCTACGTTTTTGGTTTTAAGAATTATCATTAAAACATGACCAGCAATATGTAAAATACAATTGAATTAATAAGAAAAATTTTATGTTCTCAAAAAATCTGATGAAGTGGTTCGAGCCAAAATAAGTTTATTAAATTCTTTTAAGACTATTTCATGAACTAAAGAGTGCATTATAAGATTGTGAGCAAAAATTATATACATAAGTTAATAAACTTTTCCAATTTAAGACAACCGATAGTTTCATTAAATATCAAATGAAAATGTGTTCCAGTAAATGACAACGAGGAAAGCTTGGAAGCTATATGAAATTTGAGAACAGGAACAGTTGTAAAACACAAGGAAAAAGACCACCCCGTAGACTTCTACAATCAAACGCCTCATATATGTCGTGAAATATTCAGTTTGGACAAAAATTCTGACTCAATTTGCGTTTAGCACGAATGTATGTGCGGTAGGATGGTCAACGTAAGCAAAGGCTCGTAAATCCAAACTAGTCTTTACTCACATGCCAAAATAAACATTATCTTAACCATACTATTTCATAACCTCATATTAATGTAACTACATTTTTTTAGAAAAGTGTTATCTACAGATGTTTTAATAAGAACATCCTTATGCTAATATTGGATACTACTTATTTATTTTCTTTCTAATTTAACTAAACACTATATTTTATTTAATATTATAATTTTTAAGGGCCTTTTATTTAAAAATAAATACTTTTAGTTTAAAATATTACGAGTGCTAACTAAATAATGTAAGAAAATGTTTATGATCACTTTAGTACATATTTTCCCGAAAGCATTAGAGGCGGACATGCGAATGTTCAAATGAAATTGTTTTCCTAGAATAGTTCTCATCCCCAAAAATAGTGTATTAGACGTATTAATCGATAACTCAAACTACAGTTTTGTTATTTATCAATTTGCTATATAGCTATGCCAGTAACCCACGTAAACTTCAGTTTTTCCTTAATAAATAATAAGTAACTGAACAACATTATTTAAAACAGTCCTTCAATTTTTTTGGACTGAAATTTTCAAAAATATATCCGAATAAAATATACAGTGAATATAACTAGTTATTAAAAACAAAGCTGTGTAAAACTTGCTTGGATCAAGAAACAACTCGTGCTCTTTTAGAAATCATTTTCTTTGCTGTTTCATGATGAGCGCTTTTGTTGACCGAGTCGCTCACGTCGCTTATAGTCGCGATCAAAAGTCGTTGAGTGAAGTGGATAAGCCGAGATGCTCCTACCCCCTCCCCTCCCGAAGAACGAATCACCACAGTGTGTAACAGAATGCATCTATCGAGCACCACCCTCCGATCTGAGATGAACCAAAGAAAAACTAGTTATAGTTTAGAGTGATAGCTAAACAAAGATATTAATACTTTCAGTATCTGAAATTATATATATATATTAGTTAAGATGCTATTTTATCTAACGATGTATAGGCGGTTAATACATCTATAGTATTTGCGTAATAAGTCTTCAAGACTAGACTCTCAAGAGGGTAATTTAATTTAATTTACTAGATCGTTATATAAAACTAATAATATGCAACTTTGTTTCAAGTCTATTTACTTATCTAAGCCATAGGTATAAAATAAGAAGAAATTATCTAGTTGGTTAGAATATTCATCATTGTTTTGTTTACCATATCTGTTAACAACTAGTATGATCAAGCAAAAACTGTAAGCATCAATATCGGAGATCAGTCTATAAGATTGGCAAAGCGCCAGTTTGCGTTTCCCGTACTCCCAGAGAATTCGGCGCACATTTCCTCGAACAACTGCCTTTGCATCTAAACAGGTGGCCTCGCCTACGCTTCCTGGGGTCCTGGAAAGACAGTACCTTTAAGGAAATGGGAGTGGCTGGCAATGGCCAATGGCCAATGGCAAGCTTGCGGCGCGGCCGCGTTGCGTATGGCGGGAGGCGTCGCAGAGGGACTCGGTATAAAAGGACTCCGCTGAGACAGTCGGCACTAGTTCGCTAGCCAGCAGCACCAATCATGTGTGACGACGAGGTTGCAGCTCTTGTGGTTGACAATGGATCAGGAATGTGTAAAGTAAGCTAGTTATTGGAATTATTATTTAGTAGTTTATTACTTCCAATTATGCGTAATAGCTTCTAATACTCCTTGTTATTGAGATAATGTAGAAAAGTAGCTGCTTAAACATCTGCATACACGTTACTTTTTTGTTTCGAAATTAAAGGAATTCTGTAATGCATATTTTTATAATTTTCATTTATGCGTTGTACTGATTAACATGATATTTATAATTTATATAATGGTTAGATTTTTATCTTTATATACTAATCATATACCAACCCAAAAGCTTCCATTTGCGCGCGTAGGATATTAATTTCCGTTGCTTTTCTGAGAGGCGTTCTATTTTTGAACTGACCTCAAAATCATGGGCTGTCGATTTGGCCGTTAATTCATATAATATTGATTTTGGCATTGAGTGGTTGCTTACGTGGTGTGTGGCTTCTTTTTAATGAATAATTGTTCTGCCTTAATGGTCTTTATCTAAATCTAGGATTTGATACTTGCAGTTGTATAGCTGGTTTTATTACGTTTGAACTATTCGGAGGTTTGGATATGTAGCTTTATTTGAATTATATTGTATGTATACATTTGCATTTGCGTGGGGTTATTTGTAATATCTGTTGTAGCACATTACGCTGTGAGTAGTTCTTGGGATGTGGACGGGGTGCTAGTGTAAAGTGGACTCCCGCCGTGATATCTCTCCTCTTCTGTCATCAGAGGATAGACAGCATTTAGTTGATTTAGGGATCGCAAGGCTGGTTCCGTCTGAGAAAAACTTCTCATTTGTCTTTTATCTGCGAACGTCTATTCCCATTGAAATTCGAATTACGAGCGCTAGTTGCCTGGATGGTGTTTTTGCAATGGTTGTTCTAGATTTTCCATATGGTATGTCTTTTGCGAGTTTTCTATTGGGTAATGACTTGAGAACCATTTTGTGTTTTGTATGCGAGGACTAGCGCATTCGTGTTCTTTGTAGATCTAGGTAATTAGAGGGTGCGTCAGTCAAGGCCAATCTAGGCCGAGCGTCTACCGATCATATTTTTAATGAATCAATAGTACGATTGAGATAGACTGTATGCTAATTGAAGTAGACTCGTTGTTTGCTGAGTACGCAGTGTTACACTCGCGCAGCGCTTTTCTTGGAATGCCCTGCTTGGTAAATAGACTGTGGCTTGCTCCCGCACGGCCTGCCACATCTGCTGCTGTCGCCCATAAAACGGCGAACGCACACAGATGGCTAGATGATGGACAATCCGGCACTGTCTTTCGAAATCGTATTCAAATCACAACACCCGGCACACAATTGTGGGCTATTTAGTTAAATGTTAGTGGTATTCGAATGAGATAATTACGAATCATTTGCAATAAGAACTTAACTAAGTTGTATTTACTGGATTTAAATATTTAGTTTGTTTAATTCTAGGCTGGATTCGCAGGAGACGATGCTCCTCGTGCAGTGTTTCCTTCAATTGTTGGGCGTCCCCGTCATCAAGGAGTCATGGTCGGTATGGGTCAAAAAGATTCGTACGTCGGAGATGAGGCTCAGTCTAAGAGAGGTTTGTTGAGAAGCTATTCAGAGGATTTATGTTTTATTAGTAAGTCATATTTATATCTTCTGAGTGATTATAATCTTTCAGGTATCCTCACTCTAAAATATCCCATTGAACACGGTATCGTAACAAACTGGGATGATATGGAGAAAATCTGGCATCACACATTTTATAATGAGCTCCGCGTAGCTCCTGAAGAACACCCTGTACTGCTCACTGAAGCACCCCTTAATCCTAAAGCTAACAGGGAAAAGATGACACAAATTATGTTTGAAACATTCAATACTCCAGCTATGTATGTAGCCATTCAAGCCGTTCTTTCTCTATATGCTTCTGGCCGTACTACTGGAGTAGTTCTGGATTCTGGAGATGGAGTGACACACACTGTCCCCATCTATGAAGTGAGAGTTTACCGTTTGTAGAGTATTTATTGTTTTCATTTGCCTATAGTAATTAAATTATAGGGATATGCCCTTCCCCATGCCATACTTCGTTTGGATCTCGCCGGACGTGATCTTACTGATTACCTCATGAAGATTCTCACTGAGCGTGGTTATTCTTTCACGACCACTGCAGAGCGTGAAATTGTTCGTGATATTAAGGTAAGAAGTTTTCCATGCGTGTCGGTTGTTTCATGAGGGTGTAGGGTCTACCATATTCCTAAGGTTTTTTTTAAATTTCAGGAGAAGCTCTGCTATGTTGCCCTTGATTTCGAACAGGAAATGGCCACTGCAGCATCGTCTTCGTCTCTTGAGAAGTCTTACGAGCTACCTGATGGACAAGTTATTACTGTTGGAAACGAGCGCTTCCGTTGCCCTGAAGCTCTCTTCCAGGTTATTTTTATTTGTTCTGTAACTCTGTATTTGCATGTTTAAGCATCAGGGCATTATTTAGCAACACAATTTTTTAGCCTTCCTTCCTGGGTATGGAATCTGCTGGAATCCATGAAACTTCATACAACTCTATCATGAAGTGCGATATTGATATCCGTAAGGATCTATATGCTAACACTGTTCTATCAGGAGGAACGACGATGTATCCTGGAATCGCCGATAGAATGCAGAAGGAAATTACTGCTCTGGCACCAAGGTTTGTTACTCATCTTTAATGCTTGCATTTTAATATTCTGTGCAGACGAAATTTTTTTTTTTAGTACTATGAAGATCAAGATCATTGCTCCACCTGAGCGTAAATACTCTGTATGGATCGGAGGATCAATCCTGGCTTCTCTGTCTACCTTCCAGCAGATGTGGATTTCGAAGCAGGAATATGATGAATCTGGTCCATCGATCGTTCACCGCAAATGCTTCTAAGCTTGGCAAGCGTTCTCTCACATTTATGCTCCATCTCTATGTACTATATTTGTGCCTATGGTTTGTTTCTGTCTCGGGCGGGGTCCCGTGCTGTAAATACTACCCCAGGTAGTAGTGGTCCGGCTCACTCTGACCAAGGTAGATGCAGGTCCTAGTCTCCAAATTGTCTTCGCTCATGAGATTGCATTAAACATTATTTGAATTCGTTCTAATAAAGATTATAAAATTTGTCTGTAGTGATCGGTATTGTGGATCAACCCAGGTCCATAGAGTGAGTTCCTCTAGTTTTGCTATTCTTGGGGCTACTGTTTGAGATATACTGCTTGTTTACGAACTATACTATATGCTAGTGAGCTGTGGGAAACTTTCTAGTATTGGAGGAGAGGACACGTTAAATAAGTCATGTGTTATCATCTGATCAATTCTTTTATTGTAAAAGCCTTGTTGACTATTGTTTGAATTTTTAAAATGATACCCATCTAAATGTTTAGAGGTTATTATTGAGGTCATGTTGCTTATGGAGCATTTTTTAAAAATAATAGGAACTTAATACACTACGAAGTCATAAATTAAGACGATCTAAGATGTTATAGTCCGCGAATTTGATATAACTGTAATTACTGGAATTTTGGAGATTATCATTCCACTATTAAGAGAAATAATTAGTTTTGTGAATATCCATTTTGGAAGAAAAGTTTCCAGGACGATTAGTCGGATTTTTGAATTAATAATCAGCAGAGTCCAACACTGCAGGCTACTCATAATTTCAATCAAATAAAACCTAAATTATAAATATGTAGACAATCAAATATTACAAGGTAACTCAGAAATTGGTGTTATTCTGTTAATAGAGGTTATATTGTAATAATAACAAATTTACCATATTTCTGTAGTAGTAGCTATCACATTATAGTTTTGAGATCTTGCTGCGAATACCTGAGTGGCAGATCTAAACATTTCTATCACTAAGGGAATAAATGTTAGCAGAGAACAAATGTAGAAAGTCCTCTCCAAATTGAAAGTTTTCTAAAATCATATTCCTTTAAAAACTACATATATGAGCAAAATTTGCTCTCATTTAATTTTCAGCTATATGAGTTTTTTTCACATTTGAAAATTTTATTTTACTTCAGTTTTATACACTGATTATGATTATGAATTACCTGTTTAAAATGAGGTTTTGATTTCTTAGCAGCATACGCTGCAAACAGGTACAAAGGAATACAAGTAGAAACAACTAAAATCAGTACTAATAATGAATGATAGCTTTCCACCTGAAAATTAAGCCTGCAAAGCTTTGAAAATGATCGCGTACTTTTATGTGTCTTGCAAAGACATGTAACTTTATCTCCTCAAATCAATTGACATAAAGAAGAAAATAGCATTTATACAACGACAGAAAACTATAAAGCTCAGATAGGAGGAGCAAAATTGGAGAAAGAATCAGAGACAGGTAAAGATTAACTCGATGTAAAAATCAACGTCTATTTGAGACATCTATTTTTTGAATTAGAAACAAGTTAGTAAGATTTGAAATTCATAATTTCATTCACCTCTATCAAATTTTCTCCCAACATTTGCAAAATCCCATTTGGAAGGTAGATAAATGATATTTTGACTTCTCGAAAAAAGAATAAAGGGATGGTAATGAGAAGTGAAATTAACCAAATGGAAAACGTTAGAATTCTTACAAGGTTCGCTGTCCAGAACTGAAATTAAGCAAAACAATGGTTTTTCGAAATAAACTTTCATTATCATAAGTATTAATCATCAATTAAAGCTTGAGAAAAGAATTTTGGAAATTAACCCCTAATGTTTATTAATTTAAAAGAACGTAATATGAACGCAGCTTTAAGAGAAGCCATTCTGCTTACTCATCCTTACGTTATTCTATGGTTTTCTCGTTTCATCGATATATTCTTTTAAATTGGATGTGTTTATAGCATTTAAAAATGACAGCTCATTTGAGTTCATACTAAGTTAAATTAACTAACCATTCGGTGTTTAACAGGATAAATAAATGCAGTAAATCGGTTAACTGCAAAAAGCACATAGCCCAGATAAATACATGATCTGTATAATATTAGCATGAAATATGTGTAATAAATGATCCAGTTGGGTGTTTTATCATTGAAGATCTCAAAAAATCTATATTTCCGTGGCCGCATGAGAAATTCAATATGAATGAACATTGCAAAATCAGCAATTGACTGAAAAAAGTGTTGACTAATTAATAAGTTCCATGCTAATTTATTTCTACCTATATTATAACTCATACATATAATAAAATAAATCATTTTTGGACATGTAGGCGAGCTAAATGTATTCATAAGAACTTTCAGCATCCTCAATGAACTGTGGTTGCCGAGGCTTATAAAGTTTAATAACAAGTGTTAGTGCAACATCTCTCTCAATATCCATTTAGGCTTACCTATTTTCTCATCTACTTATTTCTACATACTGATTGTCTTTTGGAAACTTACATTGTACACAACAATCTTATAGAATACAGAATTCAATATAGGATATTTATCTATTCGTATTACTATGGTATAAATCACTGCTACATAGAGGAAGAAAGAAATCCAAGAAATAATTAGTAGAATGATTTGACCAGAAGGAAGAGGAGGTGGTGGCTGGAGGTGGGCAGTTGGAAAGTGTGAAGACATAAGTTCTATAAATAACTGTTTTAACTCAAACGACTAAAATCAAGCTGTGTAAGAATAAGATGTCGAATATTGCAATAAAACCTTTAGCACAATAATCTTATCAAAGAATAAGAAATTTATGAATTAAAAACAACCAATTATTTCAGAATCCATTGTAAGTATATATTTATACATTTGTATATTATCGTATTTTCTCAAAAAATAAATAAAAACGAAGATTTGTTAATTTGTGTTAACGTAAATATACAAATTAATCGAATTAAATTGAACGTATAATTTTTTTTGCGTAATGTTTTTGATGGTAAGTCATTCGTCAAGACATGATTTTAATAAATTCTGTAGCTGCTCTAGCGCAGCATGGCAAACGCTCTTAAAATTAATCCGATTCAAATTTCGGGTTATCGTAACTGATGGAACATTGAGAAAATATCTTGTGCTAGACAGCGCACTAAAACCATGCCTATATACTCCAGACAATCAGATGTCATGGGAATTGTTCATTTACGCATGGAATATGAATTTACATTTTTAATTGGAAACCAGGCACAATAACATTAATGCTGGTCTAATACAGATAGAAGCATCTCTAAAACGTTTCATTTAGAGTATTTCAACCAAATTAATATAACAGACAAACGAACAACTGATGTCAACAAAAGTGAGATTAAATTTACAGTATCCTAACAATTATTAAACATTAGCCTTACTATAGATCTGAAACGAACTTTTAAGAAATGTAATATTTTCTTCTATAAGTTATATTTATATGTATGTGCTTGGTTTTAATGAAGTGAAAATGGTACGTAATTTTTAACTCCTACTTTTGAACTAAAAATATGTTCTATAGAAAACTAAAAGTCATGGGATATTTTGAGAAATTTAACCAAATATGGTTGCTTTTTTCGCAGTTAGTAAAACATTCTTTCTCTGTAATATTTAGAAACGCTCGTACTTCAAAAAATTAGATAAATTACATCCAAGTTTCAAACAAATAATTCAAAAGATTTACTAGACATTAGAAAATCCTCACGGTTGGTTTGTATCTATTTTCCGCAATACCTGCTTATATTATTTGTAATGTATTATCTAGTGCTTTTTATTGGATTAAAAGAGTTACTACATATTTAAAATGTCAAGTATAATTCTATTTATCTCATCAGTACAATACTAGGTACAAATTGGTATTTTTTCTTTCACTGCGTAGGCAGTTTTAATGCGAGAAAAGTAGCAAAAATATGGGTGAAACGCCAGAAATAACATTAATAAATTAGTATCATTTTGTTACCAACATTTCCATGTACATAAGCTCATTATTTCGTAGCTAATGTCTCTATACTGATGTATTCATCCGGTGAGAATTTTCAAAATTAGAAATCAAACAACTAAAAATGTCATCCCACATATAAGAAATCTTTGGTTTAGCATGTTTTGAAATTGAATACAAGAAATGCAAATGTATGGTATAATTTGAGCATATATATCAGGAAAGGGGTTCGGGATTTCGGGTTTTTGAGATTCTGTCGGATTGGGATTCGCGAAGCCAGAATCACAGGATAGCAACTCTAATACAGTGACGGCTCTTCGCTTCGATGGGTCCCAATGACATATTATACAAATTACGTCACTGTACATGATATATTGAAATGTACTTCGAAATTGTATCTATGTAAGAGGAACACTCCTTGCCTGATAAATAATATTAAAATGTAGATGATTTTAGTGCACGATCTGACATGCAATATATACTACAACAATTTTATTTTTCTCCATTTAAATATTAGGAAATAATTGTGAGTGTAAAAGTCTCACAGTTTAATTCCTGCTCTACATTAATGATGTGGTATTTAATGACTTGGAACCACATCGATATTTCATAAAGATTAGAAAGTATATGAAGTTATTTTGGTAGGCATGAATTTCTAAAGTATACATCCAATAACCAAAAAAAAGACTGAACATTATATCGGACATAATCAGTGTACGCTTTCATAGTGCATTTGTCCTATAAGTTTGAATCAAATTGATTGTTATTTTTCTTATGCTTTATTATTTCTCTAGGGATTTTTAACAGTAACACTAACCGTACATGGTGATAATTTTCAACCAATGTCACTGTAAAAGTTAATGAGGAAAATGAAATATATGCATTAATGCTTTAGAAATAACAGAATTACTGTAATCTTGTAAGTTTTCTATGTGGAAAAAAATATTAAATATATATTCAATACTTTTTATATATATTTGAAGGTAATCTCATCAATACATAGGTCTACTATATGTGAATTCATTGTATTTAGTGATGTTAAACTGATAGGAACCTGCGTCTATAGCTGAGAGATGAACCTATTTCATTAAAAATAGGTACGCAAAACAACGAATTTGGCATGATGATGGACTTCTTTACTAAACAAGCTATAACACTTTTGTGCGAATTTTAATGATGTGCAGTACCATTCTTCCCTGTCAAATAGTCGTCAATTTGCCAACCTAAAAGTAAACTTTGATGCTAGACAGAAGGTTGAACGTTTCTTTTCCATATTTTCAATTGATTCACAGTGACGAATTCATTTGTTATTGTGTTTAACGACACTTCACATATAGCATGAAATGGATTCAATGAATGCATTCCACCACCTCTCAAGAAATAAGGTTTTTCAGAAATCCATGCTTATCGGTCTTCATTCAATTTTAGCAAATTTATAGTAGAAGAACCATATATGTACGCACACATCAGTCAAATTGATTTTTTGCTTTTTTAAAGGAAGATTAATTTAAGGTTAACTACTTATAAATATAATTAATTAATTAAATATATGTGGTAGGATTATACACTGTTTGCTTAGAAAGGAACTAGAGTACATTGGTAAGTACATATATATGACAAAATAACAAAATGAGAATATAAATAATCAGATTATACAGTGTTTGCTTAGGACGAAACCAAAGAATATTGCTAACTACGCGACTATATATGTTATTGGACCTTGAGGCGTCTATTGCTATAAGGTATCCAAATTTTGTTATAAGGAAATGCTACTGTAAGATTTATTTCACTGTATGTTCAAAAAAGCCGATAGATTTTTACTATTAGATCACTGATTCTTTTTTGATAACTGTTATAATAACAATTTTCATATTGAAAACAAAATTTCAAATTTTGATTTGTTTTATAATGTGTTCAAATCATTCCGTCAAAATAAAGCAACAAATAGGACAGTGTTTCTTTTCAGTGACAGTCATATATAAACTTCATCTCAAACACATGCTACAACCCATGATGTTGTTTCTTGCTATAGCTCTTTTTGAGCTAACTTCAGTCGCTGGTAATCACGGTTTTCAATTTCTACTTTAGCTACAGTAATTTTCAAGTTAATAAGCCAAATCGACAACACACCTATATAAATTTATGTATATTAAAATTATCTAAACCATAAGAACGCTTGATTCCTAGTTTTACCTATTTAATTACTTTACATAATATATATTACCTCTAAATTCCGATTTAATTATTTTATATTTCATTAAAATGCAGATCATGGGTATTATTAATAGATGGAGTTATATAATTATAGAAATTCCTTTATGGAAAAAGAAATTAGCGCAGTGAATTATAATTAGTGCATTTTTAGCAAACAGTACGGATGCCAATTACGCTCACCAACGCGTCAGTGATAGCAACTATACACAATCCATTGCCAATTATGTCAATCAGGCATACTCGTCTAAAGGATATAAGTGTAAATTTTTAAGACAATAAGATATTTAAATTTATCACATATATTACTTTTTGAAAGTACACTACTAGTAGATAAGTTAGTTTTAAAATATGTATAGATTTTTGTTCAAAAACGAGCTTTGTTCCATAATACAATAAACTTGTATTATTAATTGAATTTACTTATAAAAGAACAAAGTAATTATTCTTCAGATTGCCATTGGAGATGTCACAAACTTAAAGTAAAGTGGTGCGGTCGAAAAGAGACACAGACTAGTCCAAGTGGATGTTTCAAGCCTCTTGTACATATATTTTTTTGTTAACATACGAAACAGATTATAATTTAACAGTTACAACACATCTTTTCATCTTTAATGGGGTATTTCAAATGCATACTCACAACTTTTTCTAAGTTACTCGTTAAAGTTGTTTATAAATTTCATTTTTAATCAGATATCATATCAACCACATTTGACTCCGAAGCCTTGTATAACTGCACTCGTCACATGCCGAGCACCAGGAAAAGTCGTTGAACTGAGGATGGTCTCAGACGGAGATATATAGTAAGTAAGATATTTTTAAAGACTTTTAACATGGGATAGTTAAAGAGGTTTATTGCGAGCCTTAATAACTAAAAGTATATGTAGGCACTCAACTGATGGCATGCATGGTATAAACAATTTGGTATATAATAATTACTTCAAAATTCTAGCATATAATTGAATGTTAACTTCAGTAGACTAGGTCACCGATATAATTCACTAACTATGCAACTATATTGTTCTAAAGGCGAATATTTCGTTACATCAAGTGGATATGAAGTCAATGATATCTTTTGCTATGTGGAGGTACGTATACTATATTAGTTTTTTTTTTAAATATCATAGCGAAAATATCAAAAAAGAAAACCAGAACATTTTAATGACATTTTATAACTACTCAAACAATACTATTTTTAGTAATGAAATATTATTCTTTGTACTTCATCTTAGCAAAATAAAGAATGCTATTCTAGAAAAAACGTAGGCGTACAACACCTAGCAGACTAAGCACAACAACTGAAATTGAAACGACTACTCCACATATCTCATATACAACAACCGAACCGCTCGAATCCACTACAACCAGTGCGGGCGGATCATCGACCACATCTGAGGGTTCCTCATCTTTGCCGCCCGAATCCACTACAACCAGTGC
>JAJAVP010000053.1:346-44291 GCA_020740425.3 Heterorhabditis indica
AAATACATGAGGCACAGAGTTGCAATAATCCCATAGCTCGACACCATCATCGAAGCTATGTTGTTCAGAAACTGACGACCCAAGCGATCACCAAATATGCGAAGGCAAAAGAATATTGATGGAATAAATAGAAACACGAGAGGCACTGTAATCTGGAAAGCCTTGCCATGAAATATCTATCATTTTAAGCGACTCGATATGCAAGAAAATACCTGCCACATCAAGGAGATGAAGAACTTTCGCTGCATTTTTCGAGTGTGGGCAGAAAGATGCCCGGATTGCTTCTGCAGAATGTAGGAGATGTGGCAGACAAAAAAAAGAGTGAACGAACCTAATTAATCTACTTTGGAATTAATCTAAGTTACAAAAGTGTGTGAAAGGCTCAAAACATTCCCACCGTTGAAGAGAACGCAAATAAAACAAACGAAGTTGAGTATCCATAAATTTTGGGAAGCAGGCATATAATGGACTAAACCTTAAAAGTTATCGAGGTGTCGGGAGCCTAGGGTGACCTCTGTTGTCTTATAATAATTTTTACTACATTAAAAAATCAGAAAAATTTCCAGAAACTTACTTTTTCCAGCATTTCTCTCCATTGAGAAGGGTCAACATAAGACAGCCTATAGAAAACATTTACGCCTAAGGTGGCAATGAAGAGAGGGGAAACTTACGTCTTTGTCTTAACGGAGACTCAAACAAACAACGGCTGCTATGTGACCACTGCCATGTCTTTGTCAGGGTATTAACTTACACTCAAACCACACAGAAGATTAGTGAAAATCAACTGAAATATGTTCTGGAGTAAGAACTTCCTTACGTCATTCCCCTTGAGGCTCATTTAAAAACATACGTGACAAGTGAAAGTTGATATTCCAATGTTTGTAATGAGAAATCCATTTCCTGCTACAGCTATTAAAGGACGGAAATTAACAGGTTGAAAAAGAAAGTTGGTGAAAATGTCGATGGCAGAAGCCCAAATCTCAAAAATTGATTATTTTCTGCATATCTTTGAACCTTGTAAAAATCTATGATTTTAGTTATACATATTTTTTAAAGTATAACTCATCATTTTAAAAATTGAATGTGTTACAAATGTTGAGAAAACCTGGTAGTGGAGGAGATGCCACCGGTACGTCTTCATTTCGCTGCTAGATTTGAATATGATNGATCACTGAAGGGGAAATGACTGTTTTGTTCGTTAAATGACTATATTTTTCGTCGCATGAACAATAACAATTTAGACGAAAATATATTCAACAATGAAGTACAGGTGACAAGTCTCCAGCGTCACAATAAAAGTTTTTACAGTGAAATAATTTGAAAACGATCCGCGTTTTTTTTAGCCTTGGGACAACTGGAAAAGAAGGCGCGATAGTGGTGCAATATTATTTCTGATATTATTTCAGAAGTTCCATNCTGCTAGATTTGAATATGATGAGGTAGACGGCCAGTCCATTGAGAATGAGACAGATGGGCGTACAAATCTTGTAGAACAGCAGCAGCAAGTCGTTGTGGTCGTCGAAGAGAGTCGAGCTCTCCATCTCTCCCAGTAAAGTTGTTTAATTCAAAGGCCTGATCACTGAAGGGGAAATGACTGTTTTGTTCGTTAGATGAATACATTTTTTTCGTCGCATGAACAATTACAATTTAGGCAAAAATATATTCAATAATGAAGTATAGATAATAAGTTTGTAGCGTCATAATAGAAAATTTTTACAGTGAAATAATTTGAAAATGAGCCGCGTTTTTTAGCCTTGGGACAACTGGAAAAGAAGGCGCGATAGTGATGCAATATTATTTCTGATATTATTTCAGAAGTTCCATTTTCCAACTGATTGCATTCTGATACTTGGTCGCCTGNCATTTTCCAACTGATTGCATTCTGATACTTGATTAGCTGATGTTGATGTTGTCACTGACTCGTCACAACTCTTCTGGAAGAGCTATATATAAGGTTTTATTCACTTAACATGTTAATTCTTGGATAAGAGGGCAACATTTTAAAATTCAGATGTAAAAAAAGTAGCAGTTAAAATGGAAAACCTGGCATGGAGTATTTTATGCAATCACTCATGGTGTAGTGTTATTTAAGAGATTAAATTAAGAGATAGAAACAATTAAATGTTTATTTAATATAACAAACAATAATATAGGAAAGGATACATGCCTCCAGCTGAAGTCACTCTTATCAAAATCTACCTTCTTTCATACTATCCATCTAGTTGACCCCATGAACAGGTATATTACTTAGCTGTACAATGTATATGTTGTTAATATGGCTGTGTGAGAGTGCAATAACTCGAATTTACCCTCACTAAGCGCTAGCCAAACAAAGTCAGCTGTTGATAGTAAAATACCTCTCTATGTGGAATAGCCACTCGTAAAGCATATTACTACTTTGCTCTCTACACTTTTCGGAGAAAATACCACACAATTTTGTTAATAGTAATCTCTTTTATAGCTCAGTTTGTCGTGAAATGTGAATTTTTAGTAAATTGCTTAGTGGTATACAACTAATTCCCAATTATAAGAATTGATATTTACAACACTGAAAAGCTGACTAGTTCGTTACTAATTTGTATTAGCGTGGGCTAAATATTTCACATATAAGTATTCATAATGTTGGTTAGAATACAATTGAAATAACTCTGTTCTCCTTCTCTGAGTTATAATCGCAGACAGTTGGATGAAAGTGAAATTTTAAGAAAGCATAGATTAATAATGGAAAATGACAGACAGCAAATATCCCAAAACTGTACCCTGTTGTTGAGTGATATATTGGAGTGTCTTCACCCTTCTTATTTCTCTTCGTAATTTTGGACTCCACAACAGGTGTTCTATGGAACTTTACAGCAGACGTGCTGTTCGGAAATAATTATTCATTAACGTTATGAAAGGCCCATCTATCTTGCATTTTTTCTAGACATGCGATCTTTCTTTCAAATAGTACCCTAAATTCTTATCTTAGAAATGTACAATTTTCTTTAATAACAATTCAGACAAAATTTAGCTGCTATAAATCTCATGATTTTGCATATTGCAACTTGTTCTGAAGTTCTAAAAGGTGGATACTGGTTTTGAATTCTACTTTACAAATATTATGTGATGTATAAGGCTTTCCTTCTAATTCCCTTTCAAAGTACTACTTTATATACATATTTTTGTACCTGAATGTTATATATACAGCGACTGATCTGCATGATTAATTAGGATCTTTTATCAACGCTTTTTTCCGCTTAAAACTATTCCTACAGTTTTTTTTATGAGTTTTTTAAAGTTAGGATATAGTCTTTTATAAATACTACAAAATTAATCTCCTAAGATAGCTCAAGACTAAAAAATAAATATACATGACATATGTTTCCTATCCTACTATTCCAGTTCAATCACCATTTTCTTCCAATTTTACTGTCTTTCGTGAGAGTAACTTAAGTCTTATTCTGCCACCACACATTCTTTTTAAAGAAATATTGGCCTAAACTAAGAATTATGGATTAATGGACTGGTCCAATGCTCCTATCATTGGTTATAATCTCCTTACTTACTAAAGTTATTACTGCTCTAAACCTGCCATCAGCACCATATCATGTAAAGGTATGTTAATCAATTATTCGATGTTTCATTTCAAAATTTTGGACAAATATTCAAATATATTGTATCATAATCTAATGCCTATTATAATGAAATCTTCTGCATTATCTAGATGTTTAGCGTTGTTATTTTTAAGCAAAAGAAAATTTTTCAGTAAATTACAGTATGAGACCGATGATTCAGGTTTTTTGTCGACAAGGACGTCGTTTTTCTCGCACAACTCAAACTCCCATTCAATGTCCATCATCGTCAACATCCTGTGGTTATATCGAATTTCCCTCTCCTGACCGAAAAATTGGATTGGAAAATGTAATTATGTTCTATAAAAATATACAATTTAATCTTTATAGTTAAAACATATGTACAATATTTTGTAAACGCCAATAATTAGAATTAAAATTACCAAAAAGTAGCTGGTTTGTGGCAACTAAACAACTGCAGCGATACTTCTCTGTAATCTTTCAGTAATGACTCTTTCTATCTTCTGAGACGAACATTGAATTAGCATAAAATATAATATCAATACACCTTCAATATTTAGGTATGAGTAATTAGGCCAATTCGCCAACTAAATGGCTTTCAAATGTATATGATTTGTTTTATTGAAATGTTTTTTTAAAGACTGGTGTTTATGAATGCGTGGACAGTGGGATGATATCCACTACAATGGATGTTGATAATAAGAATAATGTTAGTTTTTTAAAGATTTTATAGAATTTTAGTCCTTTGTTTTACCTGTTAATTTTAAATCAATATTTTTATACTGAGCACCAGCTAATACATACTTCTTATGCTTTCAAAATAATGTAAATAAGAGTAAGAGTGTTATGTTGTTGCTTACCAATTCCACAACCTTGACCTTAAAATCTGTTAGTAGTACATTATGGCTGGGGAACGTATACAAAGGCCACAATAGTAAATGATATTTAACAGTTTCAGCATCTCTTCGCTGCTCTTTGTGGCCCTATTCCACAGTGTTCATCTTTGCACATTGACTCCCTTAGTCCATCATTCGCTAAGTACATTATAACAACATACGAGATAGAGGTATTCCTTCATTTTAAGAATAGTGAAAATATGAGTAATATTATAATATTTTATAATCAGGAAACTAAATCACAACACATTTCCAACTAGTATTTTAAAATAAATGCTTTGTTTTTTAAAGCACTCATCTATTTATTCTATTCAATTTTAAATACCAGCTAGAAACGTTAACTTCACGCACACTGCGTTTCTGTTGCTCACTTTTTCACTCCACTCTACAAAAGTTGATTAATTCGGGAATGGATAAACTTCGTGAGTAAATATCGGCATTACATTGTTTTTTTTTGTATTGGAGACATTCTGCTATCAGATTAATATTCTAAGATAAATATAGATCCTAATTTTTTGTCGGTAAACTATATAAATCCACTATTTTAGCCAGAGGATTCTGAATAACAGATAACGTGTGAGAATTTTTAGCGTCATCTTTGGCTCCTCCAGTACATTGCCTTTCTGAAATATGTGCCGTAGGCGCCGTCGGCTGTCTTTTGCATACATCAATGGATTCCGAAGAAGAATACGATGGAGTTTATGAAGATAGAATAAGAATTAAGAAACAAACTGATGATTATGATGGTGTTAATACAATGCAGGTAAAATGATTCCTCCCTTATTAGGTATATTTTTACTTTTAGTTTCATTTGTGTATATTACTTAATTTAAAGTATTGAAGATTTCAATCTCATATTTCAGCTTTCTTTTGATTACGAAGAAGATAGTGAGTCTTTCGAATTTGTTTCAAATGTCCCTGCAACAACGCCTATACATACGGGACATAGTTCCAACCAACCACCGGAAATAATCTCCAACTCATCTACAACGTTGGAAACACTTCACTACCAAGACTATGGTTCTTATTATGCGCTATTACTGAACTAAATATAGCAGAGAAATCTATACATAAAACAAATTAGTCCTAAGTTTTGTTTTCGTATTGTGAGGAATTTATTTTAGATAATACCGACGCAAAGGATGAAATGCACTGTGTTTACCGACATTTGAATGATGAATTTTATCGGTATTGTTTAATGGTTCATCAGCGGAAAGATGGTGATCGGTATGTTCACTAAATAAGAAAACGAAACTGAGAAAGAGTACTTTTATAACTTTTACTTTAGTAACAATTATATCCATTCAAGTACTTAATGTTGGTGGATGGATAAAATTGTTGGGTAGAAAAGAAGAGAGAAACGGCCTCTTTAGTTAACCGTTGTTCCTAGTTGTTTTTTTTGTTTATTCTAATGATTATAATCGCCCATAAACAATAATATTTTCGTTCCCTATAACTTTTAGATTACTGTCACACTCGTATTAAAAAATAAGTATTGAAACATTGTTAAAATACCTATAATTATAGCAGTAGGCACTTATAATGCAGATATTGTTTGCAGATAAAAGAAACCAGAACTCTAAGCTTAGATAATTGATAGTGGAACTTCATTTTTTATTGATATATGTATTTCAGATGTTATCACTATAAAGGACATACTATTTGCTGCTGTTTCGTACCTCCAGGTAGATTTTAAAATCACAGTACTATTTCACTAATATGAGTCTCATTTGCCACCTACTTTTCAAAATATGTCGCTAAAATTCATATATATTTTTTTTAAGATCAAGAGACTTGTGACCCCACAGAATTGGATTTAGTGCGCCCACCTCCTCCTACTAGAATGCCACTAGTTAAAGTCACAGCCTTAACTCCATCCACAAGAATATCATATTCAGTTAAAATGCCACAGTCTACTACATTAACAACAGAAACTAGGGATCAAGCAATATTTTCGAAAGAAACAACATCAAAAATGAAAATACCAACGACAAATGTGAAAACAACAATAGTAGTGGCACTAACAACAGTGCCTATAATAACATCAACGAGAACACCATTACGGACAGCAACGACACCAACAACAGCACCATTACGGGAAACAACGATACCAATAACAACATCAGCACGGACAGAAACGACATCAATGTCAACAACGACATCAACAACGAAATCAACAACTACATCAACACCTACAACAACAGCATCAACTACATTTAAAAAAACAATCGCTACAAATAAATTAATTGTATCGCCTCCAAATTTCACAATCCGAAAAACACTAAATAGAAGGTAAGTATACATCTTAACGTCTCAAAGAATCCTGAGAGTAACAATATCTACTTAAGCTTGCATTTAACTTAAAAACGCACTGAATATTTGGAGTCAGTGAAATGCATGATTACTGGGCTAGTTTTGTAATTTTCAACTAAAGCCTCTGAAATTATGGTTAATGAATCTGGCATTGAAAATGAATATTATACATCCAATACAGGTGTCGAATAACGTATTCTCGCTCTAAGACTCAACGCGGGAAAGGACAGCCTATTTTGATCTGTGACACCTCTTCGTATTTGACCAATCATATTGTTACTCTGTTAGCATGTTCTATATTACTGCTTCTTTGATTTAACTGTTTATACGTTATTCCTTATAATAATAAAAAGTCCCCTTAAATTCTAACCACTTTTTACTCCACTGTATAAACAAACAGTGGTTGACGAAACTAATTATTCACAGCGTACTTATTTACAGAAAAATCTATAAAATAACAATTAACAATGACAACAAGAAAAATAACAACGTGTCATAAAGACGACTAATAAATACATAAATACATTCACAAGAAAACACATCAATCAGAAAATACTCAATATTGGTGTAAAACAAGATCAAGTGATTGGTATATATAGTGGATTAAGAATTTACTGTGGTATCTACTTCCTCATAGGAAGAGGAGGAGAGCTTCCAGGAGTAACCTGGAATGAAAAAATTATGTTGTATTTAAGCTTAAAGCAACCCCAACTCAAACCTACGTACCCCTTTAGAAGCTCTTCCAGGTGTAGCCCTTGAGCGTGGAGGAGTAATGTGGGTGGACTGCAATAGAATCATACTCATAATGAATATCAGAGTGAAATCGAAAAATATAGAAAATAAATCTAGCCTCAAATTATATATGATATAACAGCAAATTCATTATATGAACTAGTTACTATCACATGGTTCATGGTAAAACCATAGTTATGATTTTAAAAAACGTCATTTAATTAAAAGAGATTCTAACATGCTACATAACACACCTTAGCACGATGTGGACTCTTCTGAACCTTTTGAATTCCACGTACAAATGAAGGAGATTTCTTCTGAGCCATAGCAGTAGCTCTCTTTCCACGACCCCGTTTCTGCGGAGCATCTTCAGGAGAGAGACTAGATTCTGTAACAGTTACGAGGCCATCTATTGACACTGCAGAACCACGAGCTGCTATCAGGCCTAAATGAAAATCCTTACGAGTATAATGCATATTTCGAACAAGAAATATATCGACTAGACGTATGAGCAAAGAGGCAAATATTGCAACTAACTACTATCATCTGCTCCTGAGGTTTGATCTGACAAACTTTCTTTTGGTGCTGACTTTCGAATACGTCGTGATTTCCTAGTGCTATCTGTTGATCGATCACTACCTTGATCTCCTCTAGGCGTTTCTGCTTCTTCCATCTATTTAAAGTATCTTTAAGAATAAACTATAACAAAATATTTAAAATCATCCTTATCTAACCTCATCATTTTGGTTTACATGAACTCCTGTGGTACTTGTATTAACTGGTTCTTCCACATTCCCACAATCATGGCTACGCTAAACCAAATATATAGTAAAATTTAATTAGTCATATATATATCGCTAAATCAAACCTGCGGTGGACTGACTTCAGTGCTCTCCATAGAATTATTATGTTGGTCATTTTCCCCACGATCATCTCCAAATGAATCGTTAAGAGAATCGTTTAGCGGTTCATCACGGGAAGTATTAGCACTGTTTGATTCCTTCATTCTCATCTCCATTGTATATGAGTCATCTATGAAGACACTCTTCACATTTACAATAAGCCTAAAATTCAGGATACCGGTAAATTATAATTGTGTTATTCACCAATGATACACTAGGTACAACAATATATATAAACCAATCAGTCTAGAAAGTTAGATTAATTTTAGATATCCGACAACGCAATTATTTAAACTGATCTATCAGTAGCTACAATGGTGTTATCACAAATGACTATGATGTAACGTTAATAGTAACTAGAAAGTTCCAATACATTTAACTATGAGAACGAAGCATGATACATTAGACAGACTTACCCATGGTAATCTGTTTGGACCTTGCCGATCTCAACTTCTTGGGCTTCAGGGCTAATATTATAGAGAGTAGGTGATCGATAAAATCCTGGAGCTTGATATCCACGGGGAGTGCCTAAATTTAGTGAGTAAAACACAATCTTCAAACCTGCGGTACAGTGCATCTTATTAACAGATTTAAAAAAAAACTCCTTGATGATAAACTTACTGGGAGTATAAGTAATTCGAAAACTAGCAAATGCGTTCGGAGGCAGAGGAGCGAGTATATTACGACATAGTTTCCTGATCATAAGTAGTAAGGCTCGTGTCTGTCTTTTGACATGCTCTGGCCCCATGTATCTCAGAGCCGCCAACCTATTACCATCACCACTGAAAATTTTAACTTAATGAACAAATCAATAAATAAAACCAAATTATTGCATTTTCCCAATTATAATTTCCATATCAAATGTATCATCTACGTAATAAAGCACTAACTCGATAAACTCTGCAGATGGGACCCCATCATTTCCATATCGCATTCTCCAAGTGTACACTTCAATAGCATCATCTTCATCATTCTCGTTACAGCTCACAACAATCATAAATTCACGGAGGTATCCTTTGTGAATTGCCTCACCAGCACCACGAAATTTACTAGCCACACGAATTCCGATGGCTTCATTAAGATTCATAACATACGTCCGAACCATCCCTATTTTTAAATCCACTCTAATTAACAAACAAAAAACGATAATACACCACAAAAATGTTATATTCTTAAATGAATACCGTCAATTGATCTTTTTTTGAACATAGTGGGTGGTAACAACCGCCTGCTCTCCAGAATATGAGCGAATCCTACATAAAGACACCTAGACATTAACAATTTTGAATCTTCAAGAGTATCCATCTTATCAGGAAACGTTGCACTCCACTGAAAAAACAGATTCCTGCAGTATTATGAAGCAAGGTAAGTATTGAATATTACGACCAAAAAATTGGTTTAAGCATGCATTTCAGAAACAGAGTTAAACTTACATTTTTGTTTTCACGGTGAATACCTTTCACTGGACTCGCACCAGGAGATGATAAACGAGCCGCCATCTAAACTGTACGGAAATGTTCTCACTTGATCTAAATTTTACATCGAAATCACTTAGTGGTGAAAAAACAACCATAGTATCTTCTAAAAAAACAGCTATCCTATTGCAAATATTATAAACCTATGTCAATTAGAAAATAACATGACAAGCATAAATAATCCGTGAAGCCAATTAGATATTTAAACGTGAATTCCCAGTGGTAAAAAAAACGCTATTTTAAAGTTAACTTTGAAATGACTACCGTATAAATTTTAACTACGGGTTCTTCATAAATCCACTACGCAAAATATATTAGCTAGGTATGTTGTGATATACGTTGTAATTTAAGGATTAAGAAGAAAATCGATAATTGTACGATATTCAAATGTTATTCAAATGGGCTGCTAAGCAGTTTACGTAAAAACAGAAACGATGAATGAAAATCCTATTCATTAATAGAATTAATCAAAGTCCATTCCTAATTAGTCTGTTTCAAAGGATCAGAAATTACATATAACTGAAGATTTCTAAATTGTTGCCTATATCCCGTTTTCTAAGTGCCACTATGTCCACAAGTATTTTCTGTATAACTAGGGGAAAGTTTCGGAAATAAAATGCTTGAGCTGCGGTTATGATATTCGCTAGTTTTACTTTTTCTTTGACCACTTATCAAGGTTCATTCAAGTTTCATTTGTTCCTGTTTTGCAACATGTGTACAAGGAACCATTTTTGCAAAGTAAAACATTCCTAAGCAATTCTAAAGGAAATTATAATTTTTGTTCCTTCTTGGGATAGAATATCACTTCGTCTAAACTACTGTTGATTCATATTAAAATTACCAACTGTGTTGGTGGACTGTAATTACGCAATAAGTATGAGAATAAGCATGCCAATGTGAGAGGGTTTGCATTTTACTAGAAATAAAAGGAAATTTATAATGTCACTATAATAGTACACCTTTTTTGATATTTAGCGACTGTGTCTCACTGCAGCTTGTTTCGCTCGGTTCAGTGTCTGTTGTCATACAAATCAACCCCCGGGGCACATTCCTCGCATTCCGCACAGTCTTCACACAATATATGAAAGTAATAAGCCTATTTATAAAGCGAGTATAAAATTATTCTGATTGACGCGTATGAAATAATATGCTCCTTGCTAATCATTGCTATTGTACTGTTAACGGTTCAATTATTTAATAAGCTAATTTTCAATGTCTAATGTTCAAAAACCTAGAGTTTAGGCGTATTGGGGAAGGGTTACATTTACATTTTGAAGGTCCCCAAAGGGTTTCTGGTGTTAACACGATGTAAATGTGAAATGATGAAATTGCAGTACCGAACGCTTAAAAGCAGTGTATATTGTCTTGGTAAGCTTGTGATAGTTTCGGTGTTTCAAGGTGCTTTATTATAATTTATTAGAGAAAAACAGTTGCTAGGAATGCCTAGAATTGCTTAAATCTAGTCATTTTAAAATAATTAAAATCATCTGAGGTTCTAGCTTTCTGTTCTGAACGCTATAATTATGGCGTAGTCAATATAATTCGTTAGCTGAAGTAACATTACAGATCTCTAAGCTTGAAGCTAAAGTTTTTGATGTATGCAAAGCTCTTTTTTCTACTTTTTAAATATAAGAGTGCATGAATATGAAACAAGTTGAATGTTTTATGGATGTCTAAACAGTATAATAATAAATCGTGAAAAATGGTGTCATAATTTTACAATTTTAATAAATAGCTGGATAGAAATAGTATCTTATTTTTTGGGTGTTAAAAGACGAGTTTTAAAAATATGTTTCTTCTTATCGTTTTCATTGAAAGGCTGTAATGAGCAATAAATACTATAATAAAATAATTTGTATAAAGGCAAATCCGCCTATTGTTGTAAGAGTTTACCTCCATAAGTAACTCAACAATTACATTCGCTTACTTGACTATTGATAGAATTAGATTAGAAGTTTTCTAGTTCCTTTCTAATCTCTATTTCAACATGTTTGTGTTCAGCATTCCAGTGGTAACGAGACCATTTGGAGTCACTGGCTGATGATATTTGAATTGACAATGCAAATCAGAACTTATTAGCGCTTTTCTAATTACAGTCTATCTTATAATCTTAGATTACTGGCCTTTATTTATATTCTCGTCACACATAAATACTCCTGCCACTTTCTGTTTGATTTATTCTCAATGAAATTTTCCGGCACATATTTTGTAACTAAACCTTTCAAATAGTGAATTGAATTGGATTTGCATACATACTTTATTTTTGTTTTCACTTTTCCCTATAATGATTTGGGTTTGTCATTTGTTTCTACCAGGGAAAGACTGTTCAAATACGCTCTTACATCATTGAATGTGACAGGCGTGTCTCTCTCCACAGAAAACATTTTATTTAGAATGTGTTCGACCAGATCGAGTTGGATAGAGTTAACTCAGCGAACTGAATAGGTTGAAAAAATTACTCTACGTCAGCATTACTTTGTATTCTATAGGTTACTCTTAACATCTACGTTGAATGACAATTTAGAAATCACATTTATGCTAAAAAGGATTAGTCAAAAGTTTTCAAGTGTCAAACAAGCTTATCAATTGTTTATTTAACTACTAAACTAAGTACTATTCAATTTCTAAATTTAAATTTAAATGGAATTTGTGTAACTTTTAAGTGCTTTTTTAAAAGGTATTTCTACACTTTTCAAATCTCATTCAGATGAATTGTTACTCACCTAGAATACATTGTGATAAGATTCTTTGTATTTTTAATGTAAGTCAATAAACAAGATCTTAATTAAATAATTGGAGAGGATAAACATCATATTTTACAATACTATTTAGTTCTTTTCAAACAGAATGATTCCATAAAATTTAGCTCAGTATTGAAATCTAGAAACATCTACATCCTCACAGAAGCCATATTTGGAGCAAGCATAACAATATGTAGAATATATTGAGATTTTGTCTGAAATCCTGATATGAAGATAGAAATATTTCAGTAGAAAACAACTGAAGTAGAAAAAGTAATATTTTGCATTGTTATTGGTAAGCTCACAACGAAAGCTCCTGCAAGGCATCAGACAAAACCGTTCTTATACAAAGTATAGCCTATACATGATAGATTAACCTCAAAATATTCGTAAACTACTTTTACGTCCCAACTTTACTTACAACGTCCATTTTTTTTGAATTAGTTTATTACAGCCATCAAAGCACTTACCCTAATACCTATCTTTATTGTAAAGACTTCACTTAAAATATCTTTAAACTACAAAATAAGTATTGGTCCTCAGATAAGATTTTAAATCCTATAGATATAAATATTTAAACCATGTCTTTGTGACCTTCCGTTAATTACTAAATATAAAATAACAGTAATTTACATTACTGGGAACCAGAACCATTCTAATCCCTGATGTTATATTCGTCTTATTTGTCGATTCCATTTTTGTTTTTCTTTGTTTTCCATATCATGTCTTATGACTTTTCTTACTAGGCCATTTATGCTCCGAAACTCTACAAATAGAAAGTCTTTAAAATCTTCCATGGCATCACTTGACTTTTTGCCCCTAGGGTGAGACCTCCATATTTTTAGAATCACAACAAAATCCCAAAATAGCTAAAATACTAGCATGTCTAAACAACAAGTTCGAAAATAACTCAGATTAAAAAAAGAATTTGGAGTTTTTTCTAAAAAAAATATTGTTTTTTGGGGATTTTTTATTCCTAAACTTTATTTCACTTTTTTCATCAAAAAATAGCAATTCCATAGAATATAAATATATTTCTTTTTTATAGAATGGATTTCTAGTAATGAAAATATGGCTAAAATGTTGAGTGATATAAGCATAACAATTTATTATCAACAGTTTACATTTGTTTAATAGTTGTAGGTATATATAGACATCGAATTTACTGTACGAATATTACGGTTTGTACTACATTAAATATGTAAATAGTCTCATTTAAAAAACTATACAAATTATCCTCTAATTAACATTCATATTTAAAAAGCATTTTGAGTTTTATAGACGTTAATTGAGATGGATTTACATCCAAAAAATATTGAGTTTATAACAGTTTCATGTGTTTTCTTAAATAGAGGCGATTAATTAGAATACAAAGGACGGAGATGGTGACGAGTAATGCTGATGAAGACGGATGGAACAGTGGTATAGAGGACGCTGGTGATGGGATGCTGTCTATGTTTAATCTATGAGATTTGTGGATGTCATGTATAATACAATCCCTCGTCAATTTCTTTTCAATGACGCTACGTTCTCCTCTCGGCATTCGCACCAACTCGTTTCTTGTCTTGTATTATTTTGTTCCAGTGGCTCGTTTGCACGACCTGATCTACTAACGATTCGAAGTATTTAAAGGGCGGGGCTACACGCGCTCGAGAAGAGGCCAGAGAACGTCCAGAACGTGGTGAGCAGAGCTAAAAATAGTGTCCTACTGGTTTTTGACAGACACTTTTAGCTGTAACAACAGGAACTTCCACAGTGCTTTTTGCAGTAACTACTTCTAATGACTAGTTTTCAGTTAGCTAAATGACTCCAGCAAATTTACTAACAATAATCTATTTTTTATAATTCTATTAAAAGCACAGACTACCAATAATATCACTATCATTACATGACGACACTAGAACACGATTTATTGCCACTATTTTCCCCGCCCTCTCTTGTTCTTTCTTCCACCCTCCCCTACTAAAAATCAGTACGGTGCAAAAACTTTCAAATATTGTTACAACTGTGTGCTATTGTTTTGATGACTTTTTTTCTGCACTACTTGACTTTTACTCTAATTATGGCAAAAATAGAAACTCAATAGGAACTTTAGGAGAACCAATCATAGTAGTCCTCGAAACATCGGATATATTTAAATCTTCATAAAATATTAATTAATTGGGTCTGAAATGTCTACACTGTGTTTACATTAAGTGATCATCTTGCAATGACTAATCGCATGCCTAAAAACAGTACAGTACTATCCAGCCATCAATGTCATTTGCCACTTCACATTTATTATTGGAAAGTGCAAAGTTAGTGCAACTGGTCATTCAACACCATTTGTGCCTCTAAATGTGGTTAAGTTAATGCTTAGTATCTCCGTGGGATAAATTCTTAGCTGCGTATGAACTAAGTGAAAGTTGGTAGGATGAATTTTAGATTATTCCACAAGGATTCACAAAAGACTCAAGTATGTGGCTTAGATGGTTAGTGTTAAAAACTGAATATTAACAAGAGACAAAACATTACAGAAAGCAGACCTTCCGCTGTCCAACTGTCAACGGAGAATCTTATTACAACAATTGTCTTAGAAGGTTATGCATAAAGTGTACGCTTATGCCAACATGATTAGCAATCATTGAGTGTTGTAGGAGAAACGTCCAAAGAAAGAGGATGGTCCACAGATCCTACAAATATTCATATTTTAGAGGTTTTCACCGTTTTCTTTGAATACTAAACAGTAATTTACCACCTAGGCAAAGCCAGAAATATACGGGAAGAAATAGATAATAAAATAAAACTAGAAAAACTAAAATAAACATTGGTATGTGGATAGGTCACATTTACTCATACTTACTTACTAATGGGCTTACAGTTTTGCTCTATAAACAATGCATTTTCTAGGTCTTCATAATTAATTTCTAGTGTTAGATGATGGAAAAAATTTCGTCCCCACTAAATTTCTAATTTCTGTAATGAATGCCCCTTTAAATTTAGATTATTTTGGGAAGAAAATGCGATAAAACGGATTATCATCAGTATGTTAATCTCGCCTGCGCAAGATAAGAAATGATTGGAACGACTGGAATTCGACGATATATGTCACTTTCGAAGTCCGTGTTCTGAATCTTATAGGCTTAGAACTTACTTGTACATAGGCCTAAAATCGGCATTGATAGCTCTCATCCATACTTTATATAGGTTAATTCCTTAGTGTCTTCTATACGAGTTCATTTCCACATACCATGCAAGTCAGCATGTTGTCATTTAATTTAAATATTATATAACTGAAATTTGTATTAAGGAGTAATAATTAGGTGGTAGTACTTAAATATAATATAATTTAAATAAACAATTTGATATTCTGTGAAAATAATTAATTAGAGGGAATAGTGCGAACTAGGTTTCGAACAGTACTCACAAATTACGCCTTTCCCTTTTTCGATAACTGTTGATATTCGAAAAGTGGATGAGATGCTTGACTCGTGACCATTAGTACTTAAAACACGTACTACTTAATATGCATAGATATGTTTTGACATTTGTCGGACGTATTTTTAGTGTCATTGACGCAAGCCTGCACTTAGTCACAAAAACTGCTGAAACCATAATTCGAATTTCTACAAAACATAGTTTCAATCCTGATTCAGAAAGTCAAATGCCAATATTGCTATCTTGTCCAAATAATCATGTTATCAACACATAACTTAAGACATATTTTTTTGTAGTGCATTACGTGAAGAAAGTACCGTGGAATTTTGTTTTAGATGTTTACTGTTGCTTGTTTAATATTTGATAGAAGAAAAGACAGTGATTTGTTTAGTTAAGATTTTGTGTTACACTAAGTGGCCAATGAGGCATCAAGGAACAGTATGAATTTTAAACAAATATAGCAATCAAAATGCTTCATATATGATTGGAATGAGTTAACATTAGTTTGAGTACTCTTGATTAGCTTAAATGTTAAATTAATAGCTAATTAACTGAAAGAATGAAGATGTATGAGTCCAGTTAGATTCTATTTATTTTATTTGGCTTTTCGAGAAGAACTACTCATGATTATTAAACTATTTCTTGAGTCAAAAGTCTTCTTCATGAACAAGTATTTTATCAACTCAAATGTATCATTCACCTTTTAAAATACCACTTACATTTTCCCTCAAATTATTTGATGTCAATGGCATGATTCCAACTCTTCTGGTAATATTATAACGAAAAGTGGATATTTGCCATCCACTGTCAGTGACTCATCGCATATTGTCTTCCTAAATAAAATAATGATGACTGAAGATTAGATCTGAAGAGGAATATTATTGAAATCGACTTGAAAAAAACTATTCAGCGGGACTTTTTACTGATAATGAAAACCACTGAAATAAGAACTGTATCGATTTAGGCCACATTTTTATTAACAATAACTGTTTTATTAATCAATTTTAGTTGATTGTCTAACACTTAATGACAATCGTATGACTTGAGTTGACTAACTCAGTATTTGTAAGAATTATGTTTCTTGCTTATTTAAATCTATTGGTGATGCAATATATGCTGATTGATGTTGTCAACATAAAAATGACGTGATCCACATTTGCCGCCATTTCAAGTGTGCAGTTACAGTCATTGGTGGAATTTTGACGTATGTTAGAGACAATTAGTACTTATATATATGTATGATATAAGAAAATATAAGAATCTCATGAAATTGTTGTGATGGTGAAGTGACTGGTGTCAGCTGAACATCCAACCCCTGTCCACTGCGACCGCTCAGTGTTCAGGTTGGCTCAATCCGTCGACCAATCCATTGAATCACGCCAAAAACTAACACGCTAAACTATTGTTCGCACTGTGACACGGCCACATCGGCTAATTGGCCGAGGAATGTCGACGTCATAATGGGCGACGAGACAAGGTCTTCGTCGTTTTTGTTCTAACATACTGTTGTACATTGTATATCTTCTTTTCTCTTAATCTTCATAAAATACTAACGACAAGAACAACTAAAGCACTATCACTCTTTCCTGTCAAACTCACAAAATGTCGCAATTTATATAGGTTAGAGACTATATATTCGAATGTATCATCTGTTGTTTGTTAAACTTGTATCTTACAAGGATGTTTTTCATATTCTACCTGTTCCCAAAAGTTATCATCAAAATCATGACTTTTGGCGTTTGATATTTTGTTATGTAATTATTTTACCTTTGTAAATAGCTCATCACACATTTTTGAAAGTTTACTTAATTTTCGTGATTATTTTAGGAAGTTAGGCACGGAATACTATTTTCAGTTGCACAAAATTGCAATTATTGTATCAGTTTCGCTTCATCTTTCCATGACACAAGAAAATATGAGGTGAGAATATGAGTATTAATTCACAGACTAAATTCTTAATCCAGTCTTCAGGTAGGTTGCGTCCTATCTGAAAGCATAGAAGCACACATTGCCAATGCTTCTATGAGAAAATTAAGTCTTATGCTCCCTTGTTCTCGGGTAACAATTTCATTGTAATTCTATTTCATGTTACGATCACCACAAAACTGTCTCTTTGGTGGTAAAGATCAAGAACTTGATCACGGTTATTATTATTACCGACACTATTAATTCATATTTAGTTTTTATTCATCCCACACTTTTAGCTAAATTTCTAAATAAAGTATTGTTGCTCTATTATTCCTCTTATAAGCCTCATTATTATCAATATTTTTATTAATTATTTCTATAGCTTTTAGGAATATCTCTTTATATGGATCATTTTGCATACAGTGTCAGTAGCATTTTTAGGTGGGGTTTTGAAAGAAGAGTTTTAATGCTAAAAATTGACTAATCATTAGCTCACTAGATATTTCATTCACCAAGACAAAACTCAATAAATGTGGTGAAAATCATATCGAGATTTGTTGGCTCATTTAAGAAAGAAACATGGCTGTTTGGAGGTGAAGGGTTACTACAATTCTGCACATTGTAATAGCTACAAGGAATGTCAGATACCGTCATAACAACGAGTACTTCTCGAAAGAATTGCTCGCATCGAAAATCGCTGTGGAATGCGGTCTTTGTGCGCCTCGCATACAGCGAGCGTTATGTTTGCCACCTATTGTCAGGGAAGTTTATAATTAGTTCTTCCTTATGTTTACAAATACTTCATATGCCCCTATATATGCATGTGCACACATCTCTTAGCGGACAAGTAACTTCTCACAACTCCCTTCTGCGTCAGAGATGGTCTCCTCTCACTACGTAGTTCTATTTCGTGTTGCTGTATTGGCAAATGCACTATAAACTAAGCGTCTTCGAATCACACTTTCAACTACTAAACTACACATCACATACAGACTTCATGTTTCTTTAATTTGAATTACTATTTTTAGAAATCTGCCTATTTTGCTTAAATATTTGTGTGAAATCACTACTTCGGAATAAAAATGTTTTAGAAAAATTGTATATCAAATATATTATGGGCAATCTATTTTTCTTCAGCTATAATCTAAGTTGAAGTCTATGTGAAAAGTATACAGCGGGAAATTAGAGTGACCTGAATGAGTTGTAGAATCAGTGCCTTCTTCAAAATTTATAAGCCTACACTACCCATCTGGTACTCTAAGCATTAGATAGATTTAATTCACAGCAAAACCATGGTTATTTGTAGTGCCTGGAGCTGTGCTCAACAGTTCAATTACTGTGATCCTAGCCGAACTATGAATCTACTTTACACTTAGATTTCGCATCAAATTGCGACATTGTCTTCGAGAAAACACAGGTTTCTTGACTGAATTCCCGTTAGAAATCAGCAGTTCGACCGTGCAGACTTATCCTATG
Organism: Heterorhabditis indica; assembly: GCA_020740425.3. Taxonomy (NCBI): domain Eukaryota; kingdom Metazoa; phylum Nematoda; class Chromadorea; order Rhabditida; family Heterorhabditidae; genus Heterorhabditis; species Heterorhabditis indica. Next base: position 19,779 of record JAJAVP010000053.1, read on the forward strand.
GAGGATTAACTTAGTAAGGTCTTCTTAAGATGAGCAAAAACTACTGGTGGTTATATATATATGAACTTAATATAGAACAATAATAAAATAGTTTGTATAATTATAGGTGATAAGAAGAATATTTATGACATGTTATTTTAGGCATGACAAGTGGTGATTATAAAAAAAGAAAACGACTCCGAAAGTTCCAGCAAAAAGCAAAGCATTAGGTCTGATCAGTGCAGGTTGTTGATGTAATTCAATATCTATGACGGAGGAGTGGATCCATGCGTATTACGGGAAGCATCCTCATTACATCATATTTTGACACTCTGCAAAACGTGACCAGAGATTCAAGAATTGTACCAACTAAAAATGCCTAATTATAGAAAAATAAAACTATCTCGGCTAATTATTAACTTAAGAATAAATTATTCCGTCGGATACTTACTTTATAAGTATACTTTGCAATTTTCTACTTACTACATGCATAAAATAATGAGATATTAGTTTGTAAACTGTTTCTATGGAAAATAATTCGAAACGCCGCTCCGATCAATTAATGAAATTTATTTTTAACTTCCATAGGTAATCTTCTCTGCACTCTAAATGATGATCTATAACGCTGCTAAAAAAAGATTTTACTTTCAGTACTTGTAAGTTCTAAATTTAAGCATACTACGGCGGCATTGAAATATCAACGCTAGGTTTTTTAGTTTTGAATTTGATCGTTACTGTGAAATCAAATTGTAAAAATTGTCAAAAGAGTACAACAAGAAGTGAAGTGGTTGCTAGAGTATAGGCATGTGTATAATGTAAAGTATCTAAAAAAAGAACGTTTGAATGTCAAATATCTTCTAGTAGCTTATAATTAACTATAAATAAGGTCTTTTCGATTAGAATATTCTGTATGATGAAAATATTCCGAGGATTCAGAGAGTCTAAAGGACTCTCAAGGCCAAGCAGACGAAATTCCCTACGTAGAACTAGATTTCGATCTGGAAACGATTTAAAACCATATGAAAGCAAATCAAACATAACAGCGACGTACGTCAATAATATTTATTACACTTGTATTTTAGAAAAATGAACGTAAAATAAGTAGTAAACCGGAACATGGAGATCATCTGGAGAAGTTAGTAAAGCTCTGCAGCTAACAATAAATAACAGCTATTAGCAGGCTGCTGCATACACCAGCCGAGTAATAAGTGAACTCGTCCCGTAGATTCAGTATACACAGTAAATGATGTCGTCAGCAAATTCCAGCTAATGAGGAAGCTGATCGATCGTGCCGAGTAAGATGTCGTCGCGACAAGGTATCGCGACGACGAACGACTGCATATAGATGCATCAACATAGCACTAAAATTGACAATAAAATATACTCCATAGCGGAGGATCAATAGTAGTAGATCATAGATTAATAGAGGTCGGCGCAGTCCTCGATTGAATAGCGCCAGGGAGGAAGACATGTAGCCATTGAGTATGTGGCGAATTCTTGCTTGCGCGTGCTGTCCGACCGCCCTGTTAGCAACCTTTTATACTGGGGCGGCGGCGAAAGGCGGACCCCATCTGGGTGTGGCTCCTGCCGCTATTCGTTTAAAAGTACGGTAGCCAGTTCAGTTATCTTGGCTAGCTGACCAGAAGGTTATGCGAAATGTGATCCATCGTTAGTGTGACAGAGACGGAAACTAGGGAAAACGCGTCAATCGGACAGCTTTTCTTGGGAAAGGAACGGCACAGACTGCGTCACGCAGGAGACAACTGGCAGCTCCGACGAAAACTCGCTATCCTAAACTCGAGTTTCACACAGGTTGTGACTTGTTAGCTGGAAACATGATATCCCTCCAATTTTTGCAGAAATATAATCTTTCTAAAATTCTCTTCAAATAATTTGCTTAAAATATTAATAACCACTTATTTTTGCTTATTTTCTTTTAACAAATAGATACTGATGAAAATTGATAGATGTTTTAGGTAGTTTTATGAGAAACCTCATCGAGTATAAACGTTAATTTTACTAGCAGTACTTCTCATGTCCACTTAAAAAGTATAAGTGGTGTAATCTGTAGTGGATAGAAATAGGTCTGATACCTAAAGTGAACATTACTGGTGAGAATTTGTGGTGTGATCTGTCGGTTCCATTCCCTCTAGACTTTGAATGTTCAGAAATTAGGAGGTGGTTTCAATGCATTAGTCTTCCCGTGCGCTCAGACCCGCCCGGCCGCCACACCCTCGTTTTAACAGGGTAAAACGTAAAACACTCCAAGCCGCGAAATTCCTAATCACATTAGTACGATTTATCGTATGATTGAATTAAATCATTTATGTAGCTCACAGTTTACAGAGGAATTCATCCATTTCGGATAGCAGAGCCTGATCATCGTCAATATCCGCGCTTGCCTCATATTCTCGTTTTGTATTATTTCTCTTATCAATTTTTGCATTTCAAGCCACAAAAACTTTCCATCTACAATAAATCTTTTAGTATTTGTATAACCGCATAAGAATATTATTAGAAAGCATTTTAAAGGTATAATCAGTGAAAAAGAGCAACAATAGCAGTAAAGATTTATGATTGATAATTTCCTGGGGTTAATTCAATACTTTCTATCTACTAAACTTAATTTACTTATATATAGAATATTTCTGGCAATAATTAGAAAATTATAGAATGAAAACTACAATATGGATTTTGACTTGAATATAAGGTAAACGTAATGTCGATGAAACTAATATCTTTGATTATAGGAAAGGTACTCAACCTCGCAGCTTATTTTATGCACATAGTTCATATTTCGCAGTTTCCCTTCTTATTACCTAACCTTCAGAACGAGAGATTGTTACGCCCTTGCATACCACAAGGTGCAAATCATTTCTTGAACAGATGTCTTTGCTACTGCATATTTACATTATTCCTCCCTTAATGATTGAATGTCCATACTACTTAGTGTTTGGTAAACTAACATATACCGTAACGTCAGACACTACATTTACCTTCATTACATTGGTTTGATAAGACGACAAATAGAGAACATGTTTTAAACGTGTCCAAAAGTTTCTTCCACAAAGCATTTTAATGACACATCTTTACTGTGAGTTAGTTCTGCTCCCATTGTATTCAGTGAATGAGACGAATTTTTGTTGTTGTAATGAAGTTAATCATCACGATCCATGACTAAGATCAAACTTAGCTGAAACCAGTGTATTTGATGAATACTGCGTCTTCTCACTAAAAAGGTCTGGAGTGATGCAAAATTGATCTGCGACCCATCTACTTGTTATGTTAGTGAATTTGAACCCACCTCCGCGGCACAATCTATGACTACTAAGCAGACAAAGATCAATTTTAGATTCTTTGGTACTCTACTAGTTTTTTTTGTCTTAAATCAGTCGATGCCGGCTTAGAACGCCTTGATACTTAGCTATATCAACTAGACGCTTATCAACAATTCTTTCGTGTCTAATATAAGGAAAAGTAACTATTAACCGTTAAAATTTATTTTGGATATGGCATACCTCATTAATATTCTTAGTTTAGTTGTTTTATAAGTGCAATTTTCACAAATTAATGCTCTATTAGCTGACAAATTAAACGAGTTTCATGCAAATAGCACAGAGCATATATTGCGTATTATGTGTAGATATATACATAAGAGAAATAAACAAAGTGAGGTAGAGAGGAGGAGGAGATTGAAGGGGGTGGAGGGCATTTAATTGTTTGAAGTGATGCTAGCGCTGGGGTCAAAATTGGTGAGCAGTGGAGGTGAGGAGTAGTACACGGGTACTTGAGTAGTGTTCGTCATTGAGTAGGTGTAGTGATGCATCTGTTATCACTACAAGCCGTTTGGAAATGAAACAATTGCCTTCAAATTGGTGAGTGTTGGTACACTCGTGGTTATTGTAAACAGCGTAGCTTCTTTACGTTTTTAGGATTCCTCGTAAGCATTTCAAAACGTGATTGCTACAAGTTGGAACTTTAGGAATTCCCAACCACACAGCATATATATTTTTGCTAATTCTACTGCAACACACCTTTGTTTTCATAAATTAATTAAAGTAGACGAATTAATTAATTATCATAAAAAATATTCTAAGTAATAGGGAAAATTAATACAGGCTTAGATTCATGACGTGTAATGTACAATTGATATAAATTGTTAATTAAACAAGAGATTTTTGTATATAAATGTATTATTGTTTGTAATAGTTTAAACGTATTTTCGAACTTATTTGTCTCAAATTCAGGATAAAAATGAAAAGGCAAAAGGTGACACGACATTTGTATTTGAATCTTAACTAAGATACACTTTCTGAATATTTATGCATGTTTGGGAGTTAATTGTGGAGTAGTAGCAAGCCTCTGAGAAGGTAATTAATTATTCATGTATCAATTTTATCTAAATTCCGTTCTAGGAAACGCTACTGAAACCGATCCTCAGAAGAGTCAACTGTCTACATATCACATGTCATTCTCGCTAAGATTAGCAGACGGAAGTCGTTTTTGTCTCGTGTGAAGCATAAGAACATCAACAGCTGGATGTATTTTCAGAATTATTTGCTCAGCATTCCAAAATAACATTGGTTCAAAACAACATAAGATACATTAAGCCTATATATTTTTATAATGACGAAACGACAAAATATTGGACAACTATTCTGATTTGTTATTTCCATGATCACGACGAAGACGAGTTATTTAACCGGCTCTACAGGGAAATGAGTTGCACTATGCAGATGAAATCTATCCAGTCAACAGTTGATACTTCCAAAACATTCATTTTCTCAGAGAATTTAACGGAAATAATGAAAACTAATTCAACATTTCAAAATGTGTCAATAGTTTACCATATTAAGAGAGTGAAGAGCAACTTTGAAAATATGTAAAGCATATACCTTTTACGACATTTGTTTTTTTTGCTATAATATATTATCTTATGTGGTAGCAAATATTAGGCACTTAGTCAACTCTGTGACTGACGGTAAACGTATGTCCAGCAATACGGTAAACTCGTCAAAAGAATGTTCTAGCAGTAAAATCTAATACAACTCTAAAATGAGTACATAACTACTTTTAAAGTAAAGAGCACACATCAAGAGGTATGTATTTATGTCTTTAATTGCTAAGTCAATAATTGATATTAATGTGTTTGGTGTTCTAGCAATCATAGAGTTGCACAAAAACAATATTACACACCTTATTCAGGTAATTTTTGGAATTCGGTAGTTAGCAGAGCTGCTACTCTTAGCGAAACTATGAAATTCGCTTGGTAATATGACTGGACGCAGAAGTTATGAGATGTACGATGTTTAAAAACATTTTCGAGCTCCAGACAGGGGGCCACGTAGTTCGCCACGGTTGGTTCCTTTTCTGACATCATATCAGCACAATTCACAAACACTACTGGACTTGTCATCAATTTTCAACATGATTTAAATTTTTATCGACAGTTAATTTTCACAGTTATCCTGTTTTCTATATACTGTCTACCTATAACATCTATGCACTAACCTTGTTTTCATTCTTTCTTCATGTAACATAGCAGAAAACCCCTAGAAGTTATTTTAACGGTTGCTGTGTTAGAGGATAATCCAGATTAAAAATAAACAAAAACATATAACTATTGCTACTGAATTTTAAAAATATATAAAATTACTTCCACCTCCGTTGACGCCTATTCTCCTAGACTCAGGTTGTTGTCTGAAGCTACCATGATTTTAATTACTAGTAAGCATTATTTACTATCAAACCCTTAAAGTAAGGTCTTCCCCATAATTTATGTGGTGAAATGTATTTTAAGCAATTGTATAATTATTTCTGACAGCTACGAAGCCTATTTGTAGTTCGCTTAAATTATATACACCGCTGTTTCATTTCCTTCTTGAAATTTCGCATAAAATTCCTTGCAAATGAACGGCAAAAATAATTCCAAACAAGAGAAACTAAGTGGTGAGAAAATGTAAGTATCAAGACAAAATATGACCTGTGCAAAAGATACTTGTTTGTTAGCATTTTTATCTAGTCCCTATAGAGCTAAACATGTGGTTAGATTGCGAATATTCTGTTGAGGACCGATATCTTTTTCGCATCCTTCACAATGTTAATTTAGTGTTACCTGAAGAAGTCGATTTTTACTCTTTATTGTATCTATTAACGTCGAAATCTTGAGTCCTTGAAATTATATATTAAAGTGAAATAACCGACTTCATAATTACTAACTGGTGACGCCCAGTGATTATATTTTTTCAAAGAAACTAAGAAAACTACATAGCAAAAGTGGCATTTTTTCGGATCAATTTGTAAAATTAGCGTTGTTCGGACTTACGAATATTTCGCAGTATTGTGTGAAAACCGGAGTGATGGGACTTCTTGTATGTACTTCCATGTCTTGTACTGCCGAATTAATCATAGAGCCAAAGACCCTAGTCGACTATAACCACTTTTTAAATCTAGTAACGTATTCCTTATAGCCATGAAGAGCGAGTTTCATTAGAAATGGGCGTGCTAATTTCAATAAATAGACGAATTCAAACATTTTTGCATACAAAATATTGGCCAATATTACACTCCAGTAAATTTCTAACTGAATTTTAAAATCAATAAACCGAAGAGTGACTCTTCATTAAGAGCGCAAAAGGTTTTAGGAAACAAGTTTTCATCCGTCTACGTCATTTTCCTGCAGTTAACAGTCTGGATACGGGTTTCCAAAGAGCAAGTTGATACAAGAGCTTGTGTGTAAAATAAAAGTGTGCGAGTTCAAGTGAACATCTTCTAATTAGTACCAAACTTTGTTAAACATACAAAAGTATTGTTTGGTTTTGGCAATTCATAGTGGATATGAGAATTTATAATCAAATCTGTTTGAATTTCTAATTACTGGTAATTTCAAATTTTAATTCTCAAACACTACAATTTATTTCCTACTATAAAGATAAATCGGGATTTTTATAGTTCCTTCAACTTATTTTCTCTGAGTTTAAACCTGTGTAACTGTGTACTTTATTTGCAAAAATAACAGCTGAAATTCGAGGTTGTTCCTCTAGCGGAAAGTGAGCATGACATTTCAAGCATAATACAAATAAAGTGTCTATAGTGTCTTTGAACTTACAGGACTACTTCATTGTATCCTCATGTTTGTAATGCTAGATAATTTTCTAAGAACTATCGAAAAATTCAATCTTATATCCTCATGCACGTAAGCCACTTTTCGTTAACTGAAGTACATGCGACTAAGAATAGAGTAGAGGTACCATTCTACTAAAAACCAAACAACAAGCAAACTGAAGCGATCTCATTTAACATGAAAAGAACTAATCAGCAGCTAAAATTTCTACGAACGTTGTCGTATTAGCGTATTCGACTTAAGTAGGAGGAATAAATTCTATTGTTTAACATGAAACATGATTCCCATGTTTCTTACTACTGTTGCGTCTAATAATACAAATAAAAATAAAAATAGATGGTAAAGTGCATGTGTCTAATATTCTAGCTTTATTCTACCCAATCATACTTCCAGAATTTCAGTATTGCACTTAATTTTAATGCTCACAGCACTGATGGACATTACAAGAAACAATTTGATGAGAAGAGCTCCCAGCAACAGAACGAGTGGCGCTGTGGTGCTCTTAACACTAGTCATTTGATTACTACAGTGCACAGCACTTAATGCAATAGTTAGTAACTGGTCGAGAAGAAGTTCTTCTTCCAAATGCGTTTCTGACTCTTAACTTTCATGCCTACAGAACTATGACGCCAACTGAGCGTCTGAATTGAAGAACGAGATAAATTGATCATGCTTGAAGTTGAGATTGTCAAGATCTTGGTAAATGGACGATACGATGACTTCTGTACGTCGATGTTAATCTAAACAGTGAAGTTACAGAAAATACGTAACTGAAAGATGACAATAAAAAGTAGCTTCATACTAGAATATTGTTAGTTTAAGTGACCTTCATTTCATTAAGCTTGAAACTGGTATAGTCAGGGTACCATGTATAGTTGAATATCTCCAGAGTATCAAGAGTAGGAATAAAGAAGTTCTAAAAAGAATAACTTTATATGATTATTTTTGGACTTTTTATAAACAATTAATTAATTGTAAAAATCCTCCATTAACAACAATTATGTATATTTTTAGAAAATGAGAAGATCTTTATGGTAATAAAAACCACAACAGCACTGTGGTTATTAATCTCGATTATATCAATAGGATCATACTTACTGCTTGATTTAAACTTTGAATAGTCAACTGAGATCCCTCTGAAGTGGCATTGTATGAGAACGTTAAGTGATAGTGGGGGTGAGAGTTGAATGAGTGCACAATTGATTCCCCATCGTCCCAGAAGAGGCTACCATTTGCACTATTTGAACCTAGATGAAGATTTTTCAAAATTCACAAGTCTACTTATCTAGGATAACGCACAGTATTCAAAGCATTTATTTCACATGTAACATATTAATGTAAATTTGAGTTCAAAACATTAGCATAATAATGCTTTTTTTTCTCGGGAAAATATTTAAAAAATGATTCGATCAATGATTATAACACGTATTTTTATTTAGATAATTGGAGTAATTGGCTAAATAGTGCTAAGCCATAGTTTACTCTCGTAATGGACATATGAATATCTTACTTGGTGCAATAAGTAACTCGAAAGAATTGTTACGAGAGGCAGTTGTTGTCGTGTTGGGAGCTTGACGTGGGAGAATTGAACCCCCTAAAACAAAATGAAATCAAGCTTAGTTTAGTAACTCCCAGTGTTCTTTAATGTCCTTTGTTTATAAAAAATTGATAATCATACCTCGGACTAAGACGGGAATAAGAGAAGTAGTGGGAGCGGGAAGTGTTTTATATCCATGTTCTATCTGCTGTCCGTATTTGTAATCAAACATCGAATACCAAGTCTCTTCAGGAAGGTATGCTAGTACTGAAGTGGCTCCCTATAAATAACCTAAATAAAAAATATTCGGTTTCGAAAGACAAACTTAGCTCAAATTTATCACTATTAATGTAACTTCACTATGTAACAATTTAAGTAATAGCAGTTAGTAAATAAATGGGTGGAGTTAAAGAACCAGAAATGAGTGGGAAAGGCAGACAGTTAAAGTTAAAAGTCACCTGATATACAACTGGAGCTATCATCAAATGCTTTCCCCACATAAACTGGTAGTTGAGGGTGTACGTTGCTGAGTCGTGAGGAAATTCGTAGAATACTGGACGAACAACGGTTCCACCATAAAGAGATGCAGCAAAGTGTAGTCTGAGAACATTTAAAAGTAAAAATTGAAAAACACAAATTTTATCAACATTATTTATTGTTTGTCAATAATCTGAAACATAATTTTTGTGCATTTTCAATGAAATTTCCATTCAAATACACATTTTAACAAATAGGAGTCATAATATTAATCTAATTTTTGAAATCATGTCGTATTACCATATGGTGTTCTGAATTCGGTTAGTCTAAATCATAATTTATGCTGGACCAAAAGACTCAAACTTACGTGAAAAGATACGGTAGATACTTGTATCTGAAAAGGGTCGCCTTTCTAGTGGCTGCTGCAACTGACGGCCATCGAGCAGGATCTTGTGGTGGAGAATTGTTGTCATTGTGGTTCCTAAAATAATTTTATATTATCTATCGCTTTAAATTAGTCCTTTATTTTGAATAATCCAAGAAGTTACAGTAGAGGTCAAATTCTTAAGGTATCTCTGGTTGAAACTCAATAATATATTTCATGAACTACGTCACCAAGTTGACTCATTTGATACCAAGAAGTAGACTACCTCTCCTTCTTCGCTTCACCTGTGTGTCACTCAAATTTATAACGTAATTCGTAGAATATATTATTGAACCTGAATGAAGGTGCCTTAAAGATTTGCCTCCTAGATTTTACAAGTGATTAGCTGATGGTAATAAATATGAGTGAGAGGATCACATTTTAAAATTACTGCAAACGAAAGATACTTTTTTAACTTTATTTCTTATTTTTTTGGAAATGGAATTATACAAAAACCAAAGAGGCGTAATGATCACCTCATAAACGAGTGGAATGCACCCATCTGCTGCCATCTCAAACATAACTCCTCATTAGAAGCACCAACAAAGCCACAGATATCGGAACCCACGTAGCTGAAATTTATTAGTTCTTCTTAATGAGCAAAAACTTTCCGCAATGGCATTTTTTTCTCATTTACTTACGGAATTCCAAATATGTTGAATTCTTGGACTCCGATAACAGATGTCTGCAAATCCTCCCATCTAGCAGTGTTATCTCCTAACCAATGACCGGCAAACTGTCCGGAAGATGGGAACGTTGATCTTCAAATATAATTGATTATACAACGATATTAACATTTAATATATATTGCACAGTAATTCATAAAACAACACTCGATGAAAAGATGCATAAAAGCTATGTAGATATTCACCGTGAAATGACAACCCCTCTTTTACCGGTAGATGCGTAGAGTGCCTTCTGAGTGGCACGGGACTCACTCCATCCATAAAGGTTTTTTAAGTTATAGAAACGTCCACTATCTTGCACTGCATTCATACACAGAGTTTTTGAGGATAAGTATGCTCCCTAAAATAGAGAATTACTAGAATTTATTTTATCTGAAAACAAGTAGCTTATAGAGTTAACGATGAGAAATAATTATGAACTAGCCTCTCCGTAGTTGTACACAGAATGCGTCTTATATGGGGGCATATCCCAGTCTGAAGATTGGCCAGTCATAGGACAAAATAGTGGCAGATCATTTGGATGATCAGGACTATCGTAATACCACGGATGCTCTTGATTTGTCCCAAAGTTGGCAGGCTCATTCATATCTATCCAGATTCCGTCAAATTGAACCTTAATATAATATACAGCACATTTGTTCTAAAGCTATGTCTAAATTCACTTAAAATATCGTAATACGGTATGCATATACCTTATCTCTAAACAAAGAGAATTCATTCATCCACCAAGAAAGAGTTCTATTTGACTGGTCAAAGAAATCAGGAAATGCTACATGTCTGTCTGGCCAAACAACTCCTAACATGATTTTTGTGTCCTTGGCTAAGGGATATTGGTCCTGAAAAATTACTTTTTATACTGACACTATTAGTACATTAATAGTATAAATCTCCTCACTACAACGATGTTTTGTCATATTTTGAGAAGAAACTATTGAAAATAACTATTTGATGCAATAAGATAAATTTAGCAGTATATTTAGGAAAAAAACTGACTTGGATCGAGTGCATCACTTGGTCGTAGTTTTCCCATTCAATGAATTTCGCCTTCTAAAGTAAAGAAAACTTGGTAAATCACTAGAATACATTTAATACTAACTAACCACTTTTAAATGTATTGATTTATTTATAATACACAAAAATTTAAACCTCAACAAATTTGCTCATTATTAATATGTAGTTGAGTACTTTAGCTTACATTATATTAAATTTCTATAAAGGTGATATATACTAAATTCAAATTAAGCTCACTGCTCTGAATCACCACTTTAATAGAAGCTAGTTTTTCAGTAACTGTAACTTTAACAGATGATTTTTGAATTAGGTCGTTCGAAACTAATATCAATCACTTACTGAATCTAGTGCTCTTTTGAACGAAGCATAATCGACCTGAATTGCAGGATCAGTGATGATGATTAACTTCATTCCTTGAGAATGTAATTGGTTCACATACTTAGGCAATTGCGACCACGACTGGAATTCAATACTCTCAATTTCTGTTTACTTCTCAATCACTTATGCCTTTCTATATTCGTCATGTCTCCTCTTTACAACTTCTATTTTCTTTAACATGTTCTCTTCAGTTCAACTCTCATTTTGCTGTACCTGTCCTAGCGTGAAATCCTTGTATCTTTCCATATAATCAATATCAGCAACCGCGACATCCAAAGGAACACCGAGTTTTCGATTATTCTCGATGACTTCTACCATTTCATTAAAATCTTTGTAGCCATAACGAGAGAGCTGAAGTAACAAGTTGCTGAACTACTAATTAACATCTACAAATCTATATGGGAAGTATATCTATGCAAAAAACCAGTGTATAGTTTATGACTACACAATGTGATGGAAGGTGTTTGGATTCTCATCCACTGCGTTTAACAATGAGCGGGTTATTTGCGAGTGAAATAGAATATCCATGAGTCTATTTTAGACGATACGTAGGTGATTGAACATCGACGAAGATAGGAAAATTAACTAGTTCTCCAGCTTACAATGCTATGAATGGTCCATAGATTTTTCCTATTCAAGTATACTACTAGTTATAATATTTAGAATACTAGGTTTCCAATAGGATATCATTGAAAAATTAACTGAACTTTTACCTGATATCCAAGGCCCCAATAGGCAGGAAGAAATGGCTTTCCAACGAGCGCTAAGTACTGTCGTGTGACATCTTCAGGTTTTGGCCCAGGGAAGAAATACATATCGAGATTACCTCCAATGGTTCGATAGATCAGCGCAGGACCTGGAGCTGTCGTGACTTCCTGAAAACTTGTTTTGTTAACTTCTATCTGACCGCTCTAAAGTACTTGAACGTCTGTGAATATATAAATAAATATACTTTTTAAGATAGTTTAGAAGACTTCGAGACGAATATTATAGTTTGACTACTCTAATTCTACTTGTTTTTCCCGTTGTGATTACCTGGGCATTACTGTTCAGTATTAAAACACCATGAGCTAAACCGTCTGGCTCAATAACCATGTAGAATGGATGCACTCCTGAAATTGTGGGATGCAACAAGAGACGTATTTATCATCTGAAGTAGTCTTCGTTCATTGAATAAAACATACCATACAGATTTTTTGTATCAAGAGTTGCACTGTTAGGCGGTTCATCTCTGGCTAACATGCCCCAGGTGAGATATTTAGAGAAATTATGCTTTAAAAAGTGCATAGTGAACTCTATATTTCTTCTTAATTCTGTTTAATTGACTAATCCAATAACCTATTAAAAGTAAATGTTTGTGGATAATTTATCAGGAAAATTTTTGATTTTACACTTAACAGTTTTTAAATAGCTTGCAAATGCATAGATTACCTTAATTTGTTTATGAATATTTTCTCCCCATCCATACATATTTTCTGATGGAAGATAAGTAGCTATTTGCAAGAACTTATCAGCGAACACAAGTCCTCCTAAAGTATACTGACAAATGAAAAAAATTCTGATTATTAAATATAAGGTGGTAATAATAGAGGCAAATAACAGTAAGCGAAAAAAGGATAGAGAATAAATAAATAAAACTCATAGATTACCTACTGAAGTATCAAATATTCTTCTTCTGTTGCTGACTCTTACTACAGAAAACGCGAACGGATCCGAGGAGTTGTCAGCCTCCACCTAGTTTGAGAAATGAATGACTAATTATTCATAATGAAAGATGGATTGGCTCAGGAATAGTAACCATAGTGGTGCCTACCTAAGATATGACAACAAGTTTTATATTTCATCTTTTAAGAAAATGAAATTTTATCAATGATTTAAATACCTCAAATGAATCTGACGCATACATAAGCTCTCGAGGAATATCGATCGGTGGATTATATCTAAATAATTTCTGCTTAGAGAATTGAATAGATAAAGTTGAGAAAAACAACTGTATTTTGGGTAGAATACAATCAACCCAATATATTATTTGTCTCTTTTAACACACTTATGACTTTCAAAAGAGAAACGAAAGCAAACCTTCCATCACTGTATACTTTTACATTTAAAGTATCTCCAATTTTTGAGATCGCAAGCTTAATCTCATCAAAATCTTTCCCCCATGGATTAGCTGGTCCATCGTTCTTTTTGAGTGTAATCTCGTGTCCCTTTCGTGAGTGGAATTTATAACCTATACCTGGCTTCAGATAACACCATGGTTCTACAGGATCTTCCTATAAATGTTAAAATAAACAGAAGAAGTGAGGTCATGACATACTGATTCTTTCTGGACCAGTTGTTTGCTAGTATATAATACTAACAATAGATTCTGTGTATAAAAATAGCTATGCAATATAGAGAAAAGCATTACACCTGCTGGCTGGCTGGAGTCCACAAACAGCCTTTCGCTTCGCAGTTACTTTGACTCGCGCCTGGTTCAGGATGGCAATCCATGCGAACTGTGCTTCCGCATGCTGTCGCACATGCGACAAGCAACAGAAGTAATTGCATACTCAAAAGCATTATTTTGCAACAGTAATAGTCAATGTTATAGTGGTTAAACATGCATTTTTGTAATAAATGTATCCGGGAAATAAGCATAGGAATCACACAAATATAAATGCAATTTATACCGGACAAACATTTAGATAATCTTAAACAAAGCTAGAATAATATATACTTGTAGGTGACTACGATTAAAGATTATGATTTCGTCAACGCTAAGCAAATAGATGATAATAAAGATAAGATGTACACTTTTTTAGAGATAAAAATCGAAACTAAGCAGATTTATCGCGAATACCATGAAGAAAACGATATGAAAGCAGCCTTTTAATAGTGTAGAACTGTCCAACAAAATAAACTTTGGTCAGATAGAAAACTGTTTCATATCTACACGTGAATGCCCTATAGAAACCAGATAAGAGACCACTGAGGCCAAGACCCCGAAAAGTTTCCCTAATGATAAAGATTAGACATTCATAATATACCCGCCGTCTTATTCCTCAGCTGGTCAAAAGAGACTTTTCCTCACATTCCCTATTATAATATTGTGGCGACATGCATAAATTTACACAAGTTAAAACGATGCAACCAAGCACTTTTTTGATTAATGAAGCATAAATAAATAATATTAGAAAGAAAAAACAATATATCTCTAAGTATCTCAAGTAGTTTGTAAATAAATACGGTTTCCCTCTCTTTGGTTAAACTTCCTACAAATATGATTTCGCTTGTTAAGATGTAAACAACCATGTTTTGAAATTGAGTACTATGGATAAACGGATGCGCTCGGGAGAGTGGATATGAGCAACTGCTAAATCAATCGATTGTTTTGAAGCACTTATTGTAATCAAAAACCAATTTTGAGACCTCTGTACATGGCCTTTAGCTAGCACTTGAGAATTCAGTGGCATCTAAACTTTGACCCTCGTATAGTACTTTGATCTAGATTTATTTGCTAAATCATCTGAGTATCTTATATTTTATGAAATATAATCGATTTATTAAAATACATTTATCAGCACGATAATTGAGCATAAACAAGAATAAGTGAACACCTATCAATTGAAAGTTGCAGTCTCATAACCATATTGTGACCAGAATATCGGAGTAAGCTGACACTACTATAGATAGAAATTTCTTAGACATTTATGATAAATAACACATTTTAGGCTACAAGATAAAAAAATGCTAACTATTATTTTCCTAAAAGTTAAAACCATCGTAATATTGAGACAGTACTTTCAGCTGATTTTGTCTTGCTTCGTATAAGAGAAGTTGTAGGTGATTCGGCCAAAGTGATCTTATGAGGAAATTTAAGTATTATGTGTAAAATGTTCTCAATAACTTTTAAGAACTGCTCGACTTTGGAAATTCGGAAGCCAACCCTGTCTAATGCTTACTGAGTACTCTGGAGAAATCACTTAGATTAATTCGTTAAAAAAGAGTTAGGCATTCTTGCAGTAGTTCAATGCATTCCTACAGTAATCCTAAATCAAATATTATGTCTTAAACATTACAGAAGTTTACACTAGAACCATTAATTCTTAGCTTTGTTGCTACTTTCTACTTCAACGTGTAATTTACAATGACTCTGCTTGAGGTTACTGCGTTTTATGGATTCCTGCGATGGAGGGTCCGGCTTGACTTGCTTCATGTAAGGAACTCACTTCAACGAGATTCAGCGGAATAGATTCGGAATTCTGAATATATGCCAAATAAAAGTATACTGCAATTCAATATAATTTGACAGACAATTATTTTGAAACAATATAATTATGGATGCCTACGTAGTGACATTAAAATTTTATATATTAGAAATAAAACTGTAGGAAAGTAATACTGAACCTGATTTGCTTCGGAAGTACTAGACATTACCATAACTTGTTCAAGTAGTAGGGCTGAAGGTTTTTCGGCAAGGATTCGTGTAGCTTTCAGACGGGCTTCAGCCTGAAATAAATACAAAATAAATAAATAAACATTCCCCAAAGTAAATATTTTGTAAAAATAGGAGATACTTTTGCAAACAAAAAGTATTTCTTATTGTAAGGATTCAGTGATATCCTCCCTATATAAGGACCTTTATGAGTGGTAACAAAAATTTATTTTTCAGACTTCCCTAGGTATTCTTAATACTTTATGCAGCGTTATCTATATTAATTATTCTGCAGTGATCTATGTATTAGTAACAACGCTTAATGTCCTGTTTAAAATTACCTACCTTTCTTATCTTTTCTGCTCCCTGCTTCTCAGCAGAATCGGTACAGCATCCTCTCTTTATTAAATCGCGAAATAACTGAAATTTATTTGAATTCTGGATAATTCTAGAATCAGTTGCAAAGATGTAGCTAAAGGCTGAAAATATCCAAATATAATATGAAGTAGGAAGGGAAGTAGATAATGCAAAACAAACGTATTAAAAAGAAAGTAAACTACTAGCAAAAGTAATAAATAATCTAAGAGTAATGCTTATACATCTGAGGGGTTGTTATTGTTTTAACAGATCTACATGTAAAATCAATCCTCCTTCCAAAATGGAGCTCAAATGTTCTTGTTTTAACGCCACTTCATTGATCAGAACAAGTTTTATGATCATTATTTAATTATGCAGGCTATTTATTCACGACTACATAATCATGGAAGAGACCGCGTCCCATTCCCAAGTGCATTAACAAACCAGTGCTATTCTCAAGAAAATTACGTTCCTTATCTATCATCCAGACTTTAAAATCCACATAAGTAGTCCCTAAAACCATTAGCTTTTATTTTTATTACATAAAATCGACTCCCGTATAAATAATAGTGTAGGTAAACACGCGATCCATGACAACGCGATTTATCATTCAGAAATCTTTTTCATATTACCAGATAAACTTTAGCAATTGGCATATTTTATATTTATAGTGAAGTAATGCCCGTAATTTTATTAATTTATTAATATGGGCAGCAAAAAAGGGTAGGAAGAGATAGGAAAGAAAATCCCTTCGAGCAGTTTTAATTGCCTATTGGATAGCTGTATTGGTGTTTTCCAAGTTGTTTCATAAACAGGGAATAGCAGATGAAAACGGCCTGCAGAAGCTATCCACCCATAGCCGAGTCTTGTTTATCACAGGCAAAAGAATCGATAAGGTGGGAGACAGGGGAAAGGCAAAAGTGGAAGTGACTAGATAACTTCTAGCATTCCCAGAAACTAATATTTTTGCTTACTAAACTTAGCTAAACATTCTGCTGCTAAAAGTGAATGCCTTTGAAATAGTGCTAACATTTACTGAAATAAACAGCGCATGTCGACACAATTAGTCATTTTAAATACTATTCATTTAGCATAATATCGGATATTAGAAGAGACTATATAAATAAACAATTATTATTTTAATGGTTACTCGAACCAATATTAGATATGATGCACTATATTAGCTTTTAGTGCTTTCAGCAGAGCATTTTAAAGTGAATATAAATGATCAAAAATCGGTTGAGGTCGCTATTCTTAAACTTAGAAATCACACAACAGTCCGATTATTACATCTAAATTTTCAAATAGTTGCAATGAAATCGGGACAGATATAGCCAATTTCGATTATTCCTAACGTCTCACCATTTTGAGGGGAAATGTCAGATTATCCCACAAAACCAGGGTTAGAGAGCAATAATAGCTAAAAACAAGATACAATCTTCAGCATGAGAAGTTATGATCTATCACATCCGTAGACAAAGTGTGTTTTCGTGACAGCTCACTTGATTTTTGTTAAATAGCAGCGTTTATAGGGAAAATAAAAAATGCCGCCAAAAATTCACTATTAAAATGGGCATTCTACTGATCTACTTAGCAAATATGAAATGTTTCTAGTAGTTCTAAATGGAATATGGGGAAACAAGATATATTGAATCTTGAGGTGAAAATGAAGCCTATCTGTACTCAGTAAATGCCGCCATAAATATGTAATTATACTTTATTACTATCTCCACGAGGTAATTAGACTTGGTTATAAGTTTTTTCCTTTTCCTCAAAACCTTTATTTTAACTTCATTTTGCACATTCAGCATGCAAATAAATTCAAGATGAATGTGCCAAATTAAACGCTTAATTGAATATTCGTTTGTTGATCTCTGTTCTCGGGTAATTTGAATCAACTACTTTGCAATTTTTGGGAATTTGATGCCTGCAAAAATGGTGAAGCAGCGTAAAGATTAAGGAAATAATCATATGATAATCCATTTATAGCAAAAGCAGACTTAAAGTTTCTTAAAGAGAATTTCGTTTAGTGAGACATGTCTATGGTCCATTCTTATCAAGTAGGGAATCTTAACTAAGTATACTTCTTTTTTCCTCTACATTTGAAGTTCTAGCTTTTTCTTACCGGACTGAGCGCCATATGAAGTAATCCCCAAGGGCTCATTATTTCTACTCGGCTGCTAGAAATGAGGCCCATAAAAAAACATAGGAAGTTAGTTTTTCTTGTCCAATTTTCCAGTATTTCACTTAAGTGGATATCTCAAAAAGACGCAGAACATGTTGCTTGTTAGAAAGTAAGTTACTCTGAATAAAAAGGATTGTTATAAAACACTCATAAATATATTTATACTTTACATAAAGGGATCCAAGCTAAAGCCTACAAGAGAAAAATCACACGGGTGTCACCACGTGTTCATAGAAGAGTGGTCAGCACAGAGTACATGTCAGTTTCAGCATTTATTCAGCGCATAAGCACTTGTTTGTGCTATTCCTCCAAATACTGTTTTAGAGCAGAAATTCTAAATTATACTCTGCGCAGTTGTTTTTGACACCAGGTATCAGAAAAGAAAATAAATGGCATCAATGCACGAATGTGATTAATAGTCCCAATTTGAATTTAATAAATTTTACTTTCTACATGTCAATATTTAAATAAATGTTTCGAATGTTCGGTATTCACCTAGTAATTCATTGTTATTATTTTGCTTTGCCTCATAACGTGAACAAAGCCTAATGACGTAGTAGGTGCGGATAGGAAAAATTATTGAAAAAAACGCTAAAACAAAACAAGTTGAGAGAAAACAATGGCTTCGTACAATTTCATACATAGATAATTCGATAGTTCGTGATGCATATAAAACTTATCATGAATACGAGACGAGATACATATAAAATTAAAAGGATCACTTCAGAGAAAGTAATGTGAAAAAGAGGAATTGATTAAAAAACGGCGACATACCTGAGGAGATGCGCAAATCAAGATGACGATCATCCATCCAAATAAGACACATACTCCAAATACAAATATGTTCGAAGTCTCAGGATCCATTCATTCGATCGACAAAATAACGAAGTGCGCGAAACCAACAATAAGAAACGGCAGGGTCAGCTGGTCGCCATCAGGACGAAGTGGTGCGCTCCGAAAATATTGGTGGGCGTGGCGTTCTGAAGTGGATTTTGTTGATTGGCACCATTCTTAAACACTTCTTAGACACGATAAATTCATATTTCGTTCTTTAATTTTAAATTCTATGAATATATAATACTAAAGGCGAAAATACGGTTTTTCTTAACTTCAACTGCGCAAGACATTATAAATACGCTACCACTGTAAACTTGTAAGGTTAAATTTGAGTAATGTAATACTCAATACTACTCATTCCATTCAGGACTTAACTTTAAATAACTATGTATTTATCTAATGATAATATCTGTACAGACACTAAGTGTATTTAAGTAAATTAGTAATTTTTTTCTTTGCTATTTAAAATCTATTTTAATTAATGCCAGTTTTCAAGCATTCTATCATAAATCTAATACCTTAAACTAGTTATCCACATGCTCTTTTTTCTGTTCCGATTTTAGTACCATGTATTCATTAAAAAATAGCAAAATGTGTAGAGGAAGTCGAAACAAAAGAGAAATAAAGAAAGCAGGTAAAAGATTTTGAGATAAGTAACCACAAATAAGGTAAATCCACCAATCAGTGAAAATCAGTGCAATAATTTTCCAATATATCATTCACTCATAGAACTATTTTTTCTTTAATGTTATTAAAGACACCCTTTGGGACCTCTTCAAAGGGATTTATGTATCATGGAATGGTAAATCATAAACCATTATTAGAAAGAAAACTAGGATTGCGTGAACCTTAAAATAAAAAAGAAACAAAAGACTTTAGTGTTATATCTATCGTAAGAAGTACTTTAATTTTTTTCAACTTAACTTATTGATTTCATTTATTAACGAATAATAGGAACTATGTAAATACAGAATGCCTAAAATCATTTTTCCTAGATTTTAGCTGATGACAACAGGTTTAGAGAATGGTTGTAGCAAGACACTTAAAATGAGTTCGTAATACATTATTGATAGCCATTTCAGATTATTCATGTTATTTACGGAATTGGTGACTAACGAAATAACCATAAGCATGCAGTCTACATAGACAACAGATCGCGACTGTGCATACCCGATCAAACAATACTTTATATTTTCTGGGAAATGTAGTTGTTTATGAAGGCAGAACTGATGGGATGTCATAGTTTCCGTTTACACTAACATTGTAAGTGGAAACGGCGACAGCTGACTGAAACGGGAAGAACGAAGATGACAGGTGACATGAAAAAGAGGATGGAGAGTATAAATTTTTTAAATACTTAGAAAGGTTTTAAAGAAATTAAAGAAGATAGAAAAAAACCAGTGAAAAATAAATGAACGCATATTGAAAGGGTAGATGGAAGACACGATATATATTGCCTGCATCGAAACAAAGAAGATGATGCCATCTGAAAAAGCTAGAGTATGCGCAGTGTAGACCTACATCACAATTCGTAGCTTATGATAAATGTGGGTACAGAGTGAGAAAAAGTACCGTGGTTGTCGTTTCCTATTAAATATTTATTCAAAACAATGGTGGAGGTATTAGAAAGCATAATCAGCTCGAATACATTTTTGTATGATTTCTCCTGTGATACTGCGGCTTATCGTGTACCCTCATCACTATAGATACCGCGTTTATTAACTTGTTAGGTTTGGTTTCGCTTAAATTATACTTATCGTTACAGAGGGATTTCTCCTTTCAAATAAAAATTGATTTATGAAACTAAGTAATCATTGCTGAGTTCTATTATATAGTAATGTATGTGCATATTTTCTAAAAATCATATTCTCTTGTTTCTTGAACTACTCGAGATGGGTCATGAGCAGAAGTTACAAGAATACAGGAATCTACTCACTGACGGAAATAATAGGAACGATGAGATTGAAAGCACTTCAATTATTTTAGTTTGAATCTTCAAAAAAAAAAAAAAAGATTATTTATATTCATATTTCATAACTCTTTAAGAATTTAAAAATATATAGTATGAAATAAGATGAGTAGAAGAGTACAAGAATAGGTAGTACCTGTGGAAAACATCCAGTGCATTAGTCTCGAGTATTTATGCTATTGCTACCAGTTTCCATGGAACATAAATCTCTAAAAGTTGAGATGACTCCATGTTTTGAACTGGCAGACATTAGACGTGAAAGTGCTAAAGGTTACATAGTAACGGCTCAGCAAACTCGGAGTTCGTAGTTGTTAAGAGGGAGCTCTCAATGTTTATAAAACAGCACAATCTTATGCTGCCTCAGCGATCACTCCTCTATATTTTTTTCTTGAACGAGATAATGGCGATAATTTCTAGTGGGATTTTTTAATCTTTTGATAGCAATTCCTTACTTCACATTTCTAAAGCCACGTGTTTGAACATTGATCAAATCATCAAGAAAAAGAGAATATTTTCTACTTTGGAACTAAATCTACTCTTTTAGATGAAACCTAGTTATACCTGGATTAGAATTTTAAGATGGAGTTCAGGTCAAATACTGAATAAATCCCATCATATGCTCGTCTCAGAAATGCATTTCATGAATAATTATTGCTGTTGCAATTCACGAAATTGCTAGCGAGAGTAAAATAGTAGTTATTATGAATTATAAGAAATAGATTAGTTAGTTTAATATGAACAATATTCTTCATAAAACTTCGAACCTATTAAGAGGTAGATAATGACCAAATTACAAACTTGTTTAAAAGAAGATGAAATTTCTAAAGGAGCCTTGGAGTTATTAGTTGATTAATTTTTGGTCCATCTCAACTATTACCAAAAAGAAAACTTGTTAAATTTAAATAAGATTAGCTTATTGTAGTTAGAAACACTGTCTAATAAATATGAGTTTAAGTCGTTATAACTATATTATTATTTCGTGCAATTAGTTGGAAACCAGGTTCTTGAACTTCATGTTTTCAAAATTTCAACTAATCTCGAGTTAAACGGCCTAGCTGGAATTGACGCAATCCACGTTGTAGTCGTCTAGAATTCGTAAATCCGTGGAATAAACCTTAGTAAAATTAGGTTTTAGTCTAGTAATTTACCTTTTAAGCATATGCGAGATTGGTGGTACTATTTGGATTAACAGTACTAGTTATTTATCTGTTACCAGAAAATAATTTATTCCCATCTTCTTTTTACAACACCAAGATACATATATAACATTTCAGAAGGCTTATTATTTAGACTTTATAATTATCGCTCTATTCGGTTTTTATTCCCATAACTTAAAATTTCGTTATGAAGTAATCTATTTGCGCGGTTAATTCATTTTTAAATGTGCATATTAAATAATTGCGTTATGCCTAGAATCTTTGCAATTTTGAGTACATTATTTAATTATTCTCTCATATAATCAAACAATTTGTAAAAAGACGAATTCAAAGTTGTTAATCACGTGTGCAAATCAGTATATAGCATATTTTTGATCCCAAAAAGTACTTAGGAAAATTCAATTTGTCATTTACAGGTTTCCCTCGCTAAAATGGATGTCTTACGTGTTTTAAATAATTGTATTCATAACTCCGCTAGTATTCCACAATACAAGATGAAATATTTTGATTTCTTAGTTCAGGTATGGCTTTTCTAGGCTTCTTTTTATACTTTGCTTTGTCAAGACTTTGCACTCGTTTCGAAATTTTTAAGGCCATGCTTACCATTAAATCTTATAGTTACAACAATGTTGTTTTAATACTAAAATATAAGCTAATTATGATTGGTAAAAAATATAATACCTTGTTTAGGTTGTGTCAGTGTGTCGAACGAAGAAGGGTTCAATAGTCCTAAGGGTGTGGGATGGCTATTTTCCTAAGTGATTACTGCTTTATTAAAAATATCGTTCATTTGGTTTCTGTTATCTTATATATCAATTTTAGACTTTCATCTTTTGAAATGCGACATTTTTTCAAATTAGCCGATGATATGATTGAAGAGGTGTTGGTATCTCCCTCAAATGAGCTAATGAATGCTTCGGAAGGGCTGGTTCTAGATATTGTAATTTATGGGGAATGGATAGAGAAAGTGACATCACTAAAGGTGAACTTCTGATGTATTTTTATATTATTCCAATAACAAAATTTCATCGGATACCATTAATTGCATTTAGAGTGGATCCACTATCATTTTGAAAAACATACATTATATGTTACCACGTACTGGAAGTTTGTCACTGACGTTTCATCAGGGCACTAAATTTGATAGAAATATATACGTACTGGATGATGATTTCAATGCACAATCGCATTATGCCTATTCTACATTTAAAAAGTAAGGTTGTTTTTGTATATCTTATATAGTCGAGGGAGCTTAAAGTGTTTTATTGTTTTAATTTGTATTTTGCCTTAATGAAACCAAATTTAACTTAGCACATTAAATTCTACTATGGAGAATTGGCATAGACAACAGCAATTAGAGAGCGTGGGCACTGAACAACAATTGAGCGATGCAGTTGAACAGACACAAGAAGATAACAGTACGAGTAATGAGAATCAAGAGACATCATTAGGTATATTAAAAAATGTATACCCTTAATTTTTAGTTACATTATTTATTGATGTGATTTAAGTTATCTTGAAGGAGCAATTGATTGTACTGTAGGAGTGGCTGCAAGTCATCTGCATACTTCTCAAACAAATGAAATAAACGAAGATGATCAGTATGTTGAAAGGGCCAAAACTCCAGTGGTGGAAAATTCAGAAATTATTGTGCCGGCGTCACTAGAGAAAACAATTAAGATCGAACCGACAAGGGTTTTTTCACCTGTTTCAGTTTCGCAAGCAGAGTTGGAGTTAACAAGTATTATAAAACCAGTAGCGCAAGTAAGACTATTTATCATTCTATCTTTTATTTCTAATATAATTCCTATTCATTCTATGTTTTTGTTGTTAAAGAATAATTACTTTATGAGCCCAATTTTTAAGCATACATTAATCTAGAGTTTGGCACTTGATGTTACTACGCCAAAAAAGGTACTTGATGTTACTACGCCAAAAAAGCAACTTGATGTTACTACGCCAAAAAAGGTACTTGA